>RJWK010003979.1:0-61582 GCA_004363435.1 Platanista minor
GTTCACAGCAGCATTATTCATAATAATCAAAAGTAGAAACCACCCAAATATTCATCAACTGCAGAATGGATAAATAAAATATGATGTATCCATACAGTGGAATATTATTCAGCTGTAACAAGGAAAGAAGAAGTTCTGACACATGCTGCAACATGTAGGAGCCTTGAAAAGATCAAGTCAAAGAGGCCAGACACAAAAGGCCACATATTGTATATACATACTGTATATACATATTGTATAATCTTTTCCACGTCCTATTTCCTATTTTTTCTTTCTGTGATTACTTTCTCACAGATTCAGCACTGTCATGATTTAAAGAGTAATTGGAAGAACTTATCACTTTTTCTATAGAAGACAGGAATAAATAAGGAAGCAGAACATTTAGTCTAGTCTCAGCTGAGATCTTCTGTGTGGGAGTAACTGAAGCAGTCAAAGGCATGAACTTCCATAGACCCCCTTCACCACATCTACCCACCCAAGTGCATCTGTATCATATACCACTCTCCTTTGATCTTGGTTACGCTGGATGAACCATTCTTACTTCTAGTTAAGGCCACTTTCTCCACTGAAACATTAGATGCCATCTTCTCTCGCCAGTTGAAGGACGCTGCTTTAGCAATTATCCTTTTATCTCCAGTATCATCAGATTCTCCCTCTCCATTGAATTATTTACATCCATATATAAATACACTCTTCCCATATTACCAATCAACAAACAAAAACCATAAAAAACCTTTCCTGACCCTACTTCCTTTTACTCTCTGCCTATTCTCAAGTAAACCCACTCCAATCAGAATTTCACCTTTATCAGTCCATCTAAACTGTTTTTATGAATGTCACTAGTAATATCCACATTGCTAAATCCAATTTCAACTCTTAGTTCTCATATTATTCAATCTCTGTACAGCATTTGACACAATTGCTTATTCCCTCCTCCTTGGAAAACTTTCTTCATTTGGGTTTCAGGACACTGCTCTCTTCTTGTTTACTCTTACTTTTCTTATCTCTCCCTCTTAGTCTTGTTTGCTGGTTCCTCCTCTTTTCCCTGACCTGTAAATGATAAAGATTCCTAGGGGTCAAAACTTAAATGTCTTCTTTATCAGTACTCAGTCTGTAAGTGATCTTATTCATTCACATGACTTTAGATACCATCTCGGTGCCAATGACTCCCGTGTTTATTCCTCCGGCATATACTGTCCGCCTGAACTCAACATTCATATCCCTAACACAACTTAACACATGCCCCAAACCAAGATTGCATTTCTGCCAAAACCTTCTTCACTCTGTCTTCTCCATCTCGTAAATAGCAACATCTTTCCAGTTGCTCAGGCCACAAATACTGGAGTTACCTTTGAGTCCTCTCTTTCTGTCACTCCTTATATCCAATCGGTCAGGAAACCCTTCTGGTTCTACCTCCAAAATTAATCTGCAATTCATCCACTTATCATTATCCTAGTTGCCAATATCTTGATCCAAGTCACCATCATCTCTTGTTTATGTTATTGCAGTAGCCTCTTATCTGGAATCCTGGTTTCAGCCATTTCCCTCCTGCAATCTGTCCTCTACACAGAAGCCACACTGGTCCTGATAAATTTCAAGTGAAATCAAGTCATTCCTTTTTTCAAAACACTCATCCTCAGAATTAAAGCCAAAGCCAAACAAACGCTTTTGTGATGTGCCCACACCAGCCCTACTTATTCACCTCCAGCTACCTCTGTGAACTCATCTCCTACTACTCTCCTCATTCGTTCTACTCCAGTTTCACTGGCCACCTAAATTTCTTTGCATACTCTAGGCACATTCTCACTTCAGTGTCTTTGAAGTTGTTTTTCCCTTTTCTGGAGTTTTCCTCTGAATGTTTCTCTCTCTCAAATCTACTTATTCATCCCTTTTCCAGCTCCATACTTTAGTCCCTAGCACAGATTTACTGGTATCTGTTTTTGTTTTTGTTTTTTTTTTTGGCGGTACGCGGGCCTCTCCCTGCTGTGGCCTCTCCCGTTGCGGAGCACAGGCTCCGGACGCGCAGGCTCAGCGGCCCCGGCTCACGCGCCCAGCCGCTCCGCGGCACGTGGGATCCTCCCGGACCGGGGCACGAACCCGTGTCCCCTGCATCGGCAGGCGGACTCTCAACCACTGCGCCACCAGGGCAGCCCTGGTATCTGTTTTTTGATTTATTTTTGAATAATAAAATATTTTAAATGGATGACAAGATCATCAGCAACTCAGCAGTCCTGGTAAATACCAATTGTCCCAAGAATTTTCCTGGTCCAGTTTTCCATTACACTTAATGGTGCTGTCTTCCTCCCATGGGTCTATGCTCCCAGTGCGGCTGTTATTGTTGATATTCCCTAGCTGACAGACCTGTTCTCTGTTCCATTCCACGTCTGCCTACTGAAAGTATGATTATCACCCAAGTCCCAGTTGAAAGTCTTCGTCTTCCATGAAGCATGGGCAAAACTTTCAACTAGAGATTGGCTTACTTCTTTTAAACTCTTATACTGCATTGTTGTTCTCTTGTAACATTTCACTATGAAATACAGGGAGGGAATTGTGGCGAAGTGGAAATGGCACTTGCACTTAGAACATGAAGGCCAAGGATTCATATTCTAGCTCTGTCATTTACCAAACCTGTGACCTTTGGCATCAAACTCTGCCTATATGGGCCTCATTCTCCTCACCCCCAAAATGTGGGTGATAATCCCTAAATATATGGAGAAATATGTAACACACAACTTGAAACATAGCAGATAATTATTAAAACCCAAGACTCATATATTTTATCAAATTGAAAGCCTCTTGATAACCAGGGTCATGTCAATTCTGCTTTATACAGCTCTACCGCAGACCTAGTTAGGATATTGCTTGGTCTGTGGTAGTTAGACTCAATGTTAAAAGAATTAATTTCTTTAAAAAAAAAAAACAAAACTGTTGTCCAATACTGAAGACATGTTATCCTGTGGCTTATTCCCAAATCTTCACTTTGCCACATTAGAATAAAGGTGACTTATCACATATACTGTCTTTGATTTTGGTTGTAAAAGATGTATGTTTCAGGAGTAGAGTGTATTGATTTTTCCTTACACGATCATGGCATGTGATGATGATATATTTCATGTGTTAAAAGACTAAGCAGGACCTCACACCCTTTGATCACACACTGTTTATTTTCCATTTACACCACTGCTCTCAGAGCTACTGTGAAGGGAGCAGTAAGATAGTTGTATAACAAACCAGAAATAAGTTTTATTTAGAATGTAAGTTGGCTAATTCCTCGATTCAACTTCTTTCTTTCTCTATGATAACTGTATTCGCATTTATAATATGGAAAACTTATAAATTATACTTTTCTACCTGAAAGAAGATTGAAATGAAAAGAGTAATATGAAAGATGTAATTATAATGTGCCAAAATAGGATCATTGCAAGTTGTTCTCTTTTTAAGAATTTATTTTTGATGACATTTAAATTAAACTGCATTTTAATTCAAGTACAAAGAAGGAAACCCACATCACTAACCAGCTTTGCCAATCAACCTGTCAATACACTAATTATCAAAAACTTTAGCAAGGAAGAATTGTCCCCTTGCAATTCTTGTACCCTGGCCCCAGACACAAAGGTAATTACTTTGTTCAAGTTGTCACCTTGTGACTCAAGTTTGAAATGCACTCCCCCGCAGTGTTAATAGGCCCTATCCATGAAAAAACTTGTAAATTTTGGTAGCTATAGAAATGGGATTTCTTAACTTTAATAGATTCAAATCCTCTAAGGGAACAATTCTGTGTATCCCTAAACTGGCCCTATGCATAATTGCAAGCAATAAAATAACCATGTAAAACCAATCATAATAGCTGTCATTTATTAGACAACTACCAGTTTTAGATTTTTTAATGATATCTTTAATTTCCAAACTCTAAGAGATAAGTATTATGTCCCATTTAATAAGTAAGAAAGTGAGGCTCAGCTAAGTTAAGGAAACTCCACCAGGTTGCATAGTAAAGAAGTGCATAGCTTAGTCAGCTTTTACTGACTAAAGCCCTTGTTTATTGAATTATGTCAAAACCAGAAAAAAAATTTCTAGCCTTATTTGAAGTGTATATTACTTATGAAACAACTATGGGGTATATAGTGACATCTCCTCTTTCATTCCTGATATTGGCAATCTGTGGCTTCTATCTTTTTCTCCTAATTGATGAAAACAATCTTTAAAACTCATCATAAATACTCATCATTTTAGGCCCTATGCTTTGTATAGATCCAAATTCTTATGTGGTATATGTCATTTTCCTTTAATCTGAAGAACTTCCTATAACATTTCTTACACTTCAGGACTGTTTGAAAAATTCTCTCTGCTTTTTTTGTTTTGTTTTGTTTCTGAAAATTTCTGTATTTCTTCATCTCCAAAATATATTTTGACTGGATGTAGACATCTAGTGACAGTTTTGTTTGTTGTAGCACTTTATACATTTTGTCAAAGTGTCTTCTGGCTTTCATAATTTCTGACAAGAAGTCTGTAATAATTCTTCTTACTCATCTACAGGCAATGTGCCATTTTTTCCCCTCCTGCTTTAATTTTATTTCTCTACTTATTTTAGCAATTTGATTATGATGACTTAGGCTTGGGTTTCTTTGTGTTTTTTCTCCTGTGGCTAACTGAACTCCTTGGTTCTATGAATATATAATTTTTAAATCAAATTTACAAAATTTTATCCATTTATCCTCAAATGACTTTTCTGCTTCTACATTTCTCCCTTCTCTTTCCTGAACTCCTAATATACACATATTACATCATATAGCATCATTTTACCTATCCCCAGTGCTCTGTAGATTTTTTAATAAACAGTTTTAGGATAGTTTTAGATCTACTCCAAAGATGTGAAACTAGTATAGCAAGTTCACATACAAGAAAATCCCACAGCCAGTTTTCCCTATTGTTAACATCTTACACTAGTCTGGTGTATATATCATAACAAATGAGGCAATATTGGTTTATTATTATTAACTAAAGTCAATACTTCATTCAGTATTTCTTATGTTTTACCTGTTGTCCTTTTCCTGCTCCAGGATCTCATGAAGGGCACCATATTACATTTGGTAATCTGTCTCCTTAGTCTCCTCTTAGCTATTTCTCAAACTTTCCTTGTTCTTGATGACCTTGACAGCTGTGAGAAGTACTGGTGAGGTATTTTGTAGAATATCCCTCAGCTGGGATTTGTCTGATGATTTTCTTATTATTAGACTGAAGCTATAAGTTTTAGGAAAGAATACCACAGAGGTGAACTGATTTATTCTCATAACATCATATCAGGGCTACATGATATCACATGACATACCACTAATGACATTAACCTTAATTACCTAACCAAAGTAGTGTATGCCATGTTCTCCACAGTAAAGTTACCCCTCCCTTTCCATACATTATTTTTTCAAAGCAAATCATTAAATGCAGCCAACATTCAAAGAAGAGGGGAATTAAGCTCTACCTCTTGGAGTAGGGAGTAATCAATGTAAATTATCTGGATTTTTTCTGTATAGGAGATTTGTCTCTTTTCAATGGACTCCTAGATATTTATTGTATAGTTTGCATTACAATTAAATACTGTTTTATTAATTTTGTTTTTCATATTATTCCAGCTTTGACCACCATATGTGGTCAAAGGAGTTCTTTGTGCTGGTTTCTATGTCCTTTGGACATGCCCCCATTCTTTTGCTTTAGATTACTTTGTGGCATTACAAGATGCTCCAGGTTTATATTGTGTAATTCCTGCCCCAGCCCTAGACTCAGCCATTTCTTCAAGAAGCCCTGATTTATTTTAATAGAGAATGATATTAGAAACCAAATTCTGTGTTCTAGGTGTCTTGGTTGCTAGTGAGTTGTCATCAATTCTAGGTTCTCTCAACTGATACAATGAGTGAGTATATGTATATATACACAATTTTGTACGTACCCATATCTATAAATATTTCTATATGTAGCCATCTGTATCTATATTAAGCTAAATATGAGTTTATACTGATATCTCAACTCTAACCCATCACCATATATATCATTCTAGCCTTTTGCCTTGCTTGTCTAACTTCCCATTCCAAAAGTGAGAAACAGAGTTCCCATAATCCATCACCTATTTGTTTAGGTGTCCAGTTCCAGTACACATAGATGTGGAGTAGTTTTAGAATTGTTAGCCTGTACCCCAACGGGAAATAATGTCATCCAATAGACCTCAGTGTTTATGTAAATTCTTTTGTTTTTAGTCTCATAGTCTCCATTCATATTCACCTTTACCCCCACCCTCCTCAGTAAGGCTATTTAATACATTTGTAATACAGTCAGATTCTGTTATCACAATCTGAATTTTCTATTTTTGCTTCAGTTTAGATAGTTTCTATATTTTTTTTCTTTTGCAGTACCTAATGTTCTGGTAATTTCATCCACTTAGTTTTAAATTTCAGATAGTATATGTTTTATCTCCAAACTCTCATGTTTTGTTTTCTATTTCTCTCCTCATTGTGTTCATTTTTCTTTAAAATGTAGGGCACAGTTATATTATTTTAAATAATTATGTTAAAGCTCTCGTCAGCAAATTCCATCATCTCTGATTTCCACCTGGTTATGGCTCAAATTTTCCTGTTCAGTTTGCTTTACTAGGCAGTTAAATGAAGATTTTGATTTTAAGGATTTTTTTATTTGATTTTCTGGATCATGATTTTAAGGCTTTGGATCTTGATTTTAAGGTTTGTTTTTAAGCTTTAGTAGGGTGAGTCTAGAGTAGCCTAAGCTCTTGGGCAAGTCTACTGATTGCCTAAAGGGTTAAGTGAGGTCTCTCCATTTTCAGTGGTAGGATTTTGAAGATATTTCATCCCTATGTGTGGGAAATTAAACAAACAAACAAACTGTCCTTGACGTCTGGGAACTTGTCTGACACTTACAGCTAAGTTTCAGCGCTGTTAGAAGCTGGCCTGGCACTCATAGCTAAGCCATATTCTCTTCTTGGACATAAACAATCTCATAGAACACCAACGTCAGACCATGATAAAGTGAGATAAAACAGGGCCATTTTATAATTTTGTCTAAGCATAAAAATAAGATCACTGTGTAACCAACAAAGTACGAATATACCCCCTCCCTGCTTATAGGTGTGAATACTGCTTGTTTTTCTAATTACAGATTTATATTTGCCCTAGTCTGCCCTCCTTCTATATAAGATTTATTTTGATATCCACTCATAGAATTGCCTCTAGATCTCTAGATTTCTGACCAAATCTAGACCAAAGCCTTACTTCCTTAGACTCTTTTTCAAATCACCCAACCAAAGCCTAAATCCTATAATAGGTTCTTTCTAACACCCTCTTACTGAGATGCCCTGGTGTTCATTCACCCTCACTGTGATGAATAATAAACCTGACTTCTTCATTTACACATGTGTTCCTGGAAGGCAGTGACAGTGAGTTCTGGAAAATTTTCAGCTAATGACTCACAAGGAGTCATTCTTTCTCAGATGTCACGAAACTCATCCTACAAATGTGTTAATTAGTAGTCAGACAAAGATTCAAAAGGCCCCCATGAAGATTTCTGGAGTTCTTTTTCTGAATAGCTCCCTCCTCTCCATTATTCTGCTATGCAAATTCCAATTATTTCAACCTACCTGAATTCCAATAACTATTCTTCAATTTAGTGAAACAATAGTGGTTTACTTGGGTTCCTTTTTCCTATGCCACAGTTCAAAATTTACCTCCTGGTAGGGAGCTGGAGTGATTGTAGAGCTCACCTTGTTTGTTTCCCTTCTCTTAGTGATCACAGCACTAATTTCTGTACTGATTTCTGAAAAGAGATTGTTTCAAATGTTTATTTTCTAATTTTCTCCTTTTTTTTGTATTGGGAGGGAAAGTTTTGAATTGGTTATTCCTTCATGGGCAGAAATGGAAGCTCTTTGTTTTTTAACAGTGAATCATACCATATATATTTATTTGCTATTTGCTTTTCCCACTTTAACTCTTTGAAAACATATCAAAAATATATTGTAGATAAAATTCTTCACTGTATTTAATACCTGGTTAATATTTTATAAGATATGATTATCATGTATATAATCAATGCACTTTTAATGAACATTTGTTTCCATTGTGTATGTTGGTGCATATGGTACCTTCTTTGCCCCTACACATAATGTTGCATTATTGTATTTATTCTGATATCCATATGCCCAACAAACATTCATTGAAATGCTATGTGCCAGGCAGGATGCATTAAAATGATCATGGTTCCTACTGCTAAAACCATGAAAAGTCAAAAAAAAACAAAAAACAAAAAACAATGTAATTGGCTATTTCTGAGAAATGTACTTTAATTTTCCAGTGTTGATTTTTTGTAACATCTATTAGAACTATAGTTTATATATTTTGGTGGATCCACTTTAAATATCTCCAAAATATCTTATTTCTCTCAAAAACGTATTTTAAAACCATAAGTTTATACATAAGTTGTGATTTTATAAGTATAACTTCAAATGACCTTTCTGGATAGTCTGTAATTGGGAGAGTCAGATCTATTTACTCCATACATTTAATTTTCTAATACTCTATTTAGGGTATTGATGGAAGCAATGGGCTCTAGGTAGTTTGGGGCAGCAGGTAGTATGTGGTTAAATAAAACAAATGAAGAAGAAGAAAACCAAAAATCCTTGAAACTTTTGATTAAAGAAACACATTCACTGGACTTTCCTGGCGGCGTAGTGGTTAAGAATCCGCCTGCCAATGCAGGGGACACAGGCTCGAGCCCTGATTGAGATCCCATATGCCGTGGAGCAACTAAGCCTGTGTGCCACAACTACTGTGCCTGCGCTCTAGAGCCCGTGAGCCACAACTACTGAGCCTGCACCGCAACTACTGAAGCCCGTGCGCCTAGAGCCCATGCTCCACAACAAGAGAAGCCACGGCAATGAGAAACCCACGCCCCCCAAGGAAGAGTAGCCCCCTGCTCGCGGCAACTAGAGAAAGCCCATGAGCAGCAACGAAGACCCAACACAGTCAAAAATAAAATAAATTAAAAAAAAAAAGAAACACAATCACAAAGTTTCACATTAGTCAGCTCTGAACTGTGGGATGAGAATGGCATATAAGGAACCATAAAAGAATTATAGCCTTTTCTTCCCTCTTGGTAATTTCTTCTCTGTGCTACCTAAGTCAGGGAGAGGGCAGGCTTAGAAAAAGGAAAACTAGCACCTTTAATTAGTGGGAAACAGATAGTTTTTTCTCACTAGAAAATGAAGAACAAAGGCAAAGGTGTTTAATGTGAAACTGGCTTTGAAACATAAGCCACGATCATAATTCACCATTCATTGTATTTAAAATGTTACTCTAAGACTTCTAACATTACTCATTACAGTTTATATTTATTGTGTCAATGAAGAATTATGGGTTTTGAAGAAAAACGTTTAAAGAATGAGTAGAACTGTACTAATGTCCCTTTCAGTTAGTTATTTGCCACCCAACTTCCTTTCTAGTTTATGAAATCCTGAGTCTGTATTCTTTAATATATCTTGGGAGTGAAGATATATTCGGAAAAATAAAATGGGGAGCAAGTAGAAAAGAATCCAATGAAATAAATCATTGTCTCAGGCAACTTGAAATATTAAGTCAGCAATATGAATAAGCTATCATTTGTAAGCTCTTACTGTGTGCTAGGCAGACCACAGCTTTAAGCAATATCCATTTTTTCCCAGGTTTATTGAGATATAATTCATATACAACACTGTGTAAGTTTAAGGTGTACAACACGCTGACTTGATACACATACATTCCAAAATGAGTACAACCAGAGCATTAGCTAACATCACATCACACTATTGCCATTTCTTTTTGGTGGTGAGAACATTTAAGATCTACTCTCTTCGCAATTTTCAAGAATACGATACACCACTATTAACTACAATCACCATTAATCTTATAACTGGAAGTTTCTACTCTTTGACCAATAGCTCCTCATTTCCCATCCCCCTTCCCCCAGCCCCTGGTAACCACCACTCTACTCTCTGTTTTTATGAGTTTGGCTTTTTTTAGATTCCACATGTAAGTAAGATCATGCAGTATTTGTCTTTCTCTATCTGACTTATTTCACTTAGCTTAATGCCTTCAAGTTTCATACATGTTGTCACAAATGACAGAATTTCCTTTTTTCTCAAGGCTGTATAATACTCCATTATATATTTATCATTATATACATAATAATATCACTATATATGTATCATAATTATGATTATGATACTACATATCACATTTTCTTTATCCATTTATCTGTTGACACAGATTGCTTTTTTGTTTCGTTTGCTATAAAGTACTATGCTTTTTAATCTTCAAACCAGCTCTATGAATTACATACTCTTATTATTCCCCATTTCACACATGAAGTTATTGAGGCTTGGAGAGGTTAAGTAGCTTGTGTAAGGTTATGCAGCTAATAAAAGGTAAAGCTACATTCCAGACCCAGGTCTGTGTGAATACGTCATCTTAATTCTTTCCTCCCATGTTGTGTTGCCTCTGTATGGTATCTCTGTAAAATTCTTAATCTTTTTAAGGGAATAACTCTTTCCCATGGCTAACTTCCACTGAATGTTCTCAGGAGAAACATTTAACATAATGCGTATGACTTCTGGTTCTAGGACTAAGGTTGACATCATAACTTTGGATATCCATTTCCCTAATTCTATTCTTCTATTTGGAGGTTAATGTGGAGAGCTGAGGCAAGACATGGTTAAGAACTTGAAGACTCCCCTTAATGTCAGCTCTGCCTCTAATTGCTCTGCTGCTCCTGATTGGTACTTGACTTTTCTACCCAGGGGCAGGAAAGAAGGTTCCTATTACGTTAAGATCAATAATAAGACCTTTCCCAATATCCCATCATCTACATGGGTTTCAATGTCTTCCACTCTACAGAAGAGGAAACATATTTTAAGTTGTGCCAATTGCTATGTAAGCTCAACAGATACCAAGACAAATACAGCCCTTTTCCTGAAGAGTAGTTCACAGCCCACTAGAATAAACAGACATTAAAACAAATAATTAAAATTGATGTGTCATGGCCTATAAAAGGCAGTGTTTAGTAGAATTCAGAATAGAGAACGAGCAATTTTGTGAGAAAGAAATCAGAGACGGCTTCAGATAAAAAGTGATGTTTGGGGCTTCCCTGGTGGCACAGTGGTTGAGAGTCCGCCTGCCGATGCAGGGGACACGGGTTCGTGCCCCGGTCCGGGAAGATCCCACACGCTGCGGAGCGGCTGGGCCCAAGAGCCATGGCCGCTGAGCCTGCGCGTCCGGAGCCTGTGCTCCGCAACGGGCGAGGCCACAGCAGTGAGAGGCCCGCGTACCACAATAAAAAAAAAAAAGTGATGTTTGATCTAGATCCAATGGATACTAATGATAATAATAATAAAAATATTTGCTGAGTGTTTGTCATGGGTCAGATACCTTGGTAAATGCTTTATATGCATTATTTTCTTTAATTCTCCCATCAAAACTATAAGCCAATTACAATTATGACTATTATTTTACAGACTCAAATTCACACTACCAGTAAGGGCAAAATTGCAATTTAACCCCATGACTCCTCATTTATCAATAAATAAATATTATTTCAGGAGCTGTTCTAGATTGGTTGTTCTCAACCATCTCAACCAGGGCTAATTTTGCCCCCTAGAGGATATTTGGCAAAGTCTTGGGACATTTTGGGCTATCTCCACCTAGGGGTACTGATGGTATGTAGTGGTTAGAGGTCAGTGATACTGCTAAATATCCTACAATGCACAGGACAGCCATCCACAACAAACAGTTATCTGGCCCAAAATGTCAATAGTTGGTTAACAAATCCTGCTTATGTTGAAAAACCCTGTTTTAAATGTTTAGGGTACAGCAGGAAAAAAATGGCCCTAGGATCAATCATCTTACACTCTTTTAGGTACAGAGAGAAGACAAAATTGATAAAACTGTATATAATATAATGTCAGTTTGTGACAAGTGCTGTGAAGAAAAATAAAGCAGAGTATGAAAATGTGGAAAATATATGCTAATTTAGAAAGGGTGGTCAGAAAATACCTCTTTGTGAAAGTGACACTAGAGCAGAATGGAATAAAGGAAAAAGCCCTGTGGATGTCTAGGGAATAGAAAGTACAAAGGCCCTGAAGCAAGAGCATGCTTGGCATATTCCAGGAATAGCAAGGAGGACAGTAAGTCTACAAAGAGGTGAATGGTGCAGAGAACGCTAGAAGATTATGACAAGGAGGGAGTGCAAGGCCAGATCATGTTAAGACTTTGTAATCCATGATAAAGAGACTGCAATTTATTCTGAGTATGGAAGGTAAATAACACAATGAGATTTGCACTTCTTTAAGAAGAACACTGTAGCTTGCATGGGGAGGATAGACCATCTGAGAAACCCCTCTTTCCATTAGTATGTCTGGCTGAGAATCCAGACCAATGTCCTACTAAAAAGAGGTTAAAATGCTGAATTAAAAACCACTTTCTTAAAAACACTGGAAACCTAGTAAGAATTTATCAAGCCAAAATATAAATGAAGACAGGATTTCTGAAAGCAGTGAAACTAATTTTGTTGCCAAACCTGTAGAAGTTGAGCTATCTTTGTATGATCTAAGAGGCTGCAGGTAAAAAAGGCAATGCCTAGGACTTTCACAAGATGGAGAGTCTAATAGGAAACCCTACTTCCATAAATGTCAGACCCCATAAATTTACAACTTCAGTGTAAAGGTGATCTAGAACTAACTTTGCTCCACATATATCGCTATTGGACAGCAAGGGAAACTGCCTTAGAAATGCATACAGATGAAGGAGGGAGACACATAGATTTTGCAGCTTACAATTGTACTATGGGGCTGTTCAATCCTGTTCTTGAAGGTATTACCTCAGTTTTACAGTGGATTCCTGCTGGGGGTCTTCCTGTCCTTATGGATTGGGAGGTCTGACAGGATCCAGCTCTTAATGTGCAGCTCTGGCTCTGTGATCACTTAGAGTCCCATGGTTAGATATTCTGACTCGACCATCCAGTAGAGTAGCACAGCAGGAGCTGCTTTTCAATGGTTTATAATTCTCTGTTGCAGATGGCATAAGCTTGAGATTAGCATCTGAGTAGAGAGCTACAATATGCACTACACCAGCCTACCATGAGTTGGAGAGTTGTGCTAATTGTAGATAATGTCTGAAAATCGTGCCATGACATTTGAGATCTTTCAATTTTGCAGAATTTCCCATTAGAGATCCCTTGCAACTCTAAAACAATCTAACAAATTCCATTTCACTAACCGTGTAATCTATGATCAATCCAAATGAGATTATTTCCTGTTGTATTAACTTGGCTGCTACTTCTACCTTTCTTACATTGTTCCTCCTTCCTTTAATCCTTTACCCTTCCACTTTCTCCCCATGTTTAAGTGTTGCTGATCCCTAAAAGGCCAGCAAAAATATTCCCTAAAGCCCTCCCTCATGCTTCTAGTTTGTCTTCTCTGAATTCTAATGGCACTTCGTCGTATATGTTCCTTGCTTTAGAGTTATTTGTATCTATATATAACATCTACTAGACTGCTAGCTCTTTGGTGGAAGGCTCTAAGTTTGACAAAGCCAAAGAATTATTCAGTACACAGAAACAAGCAATTTACACTCCTTGAATAGCTCTAAGTACTTGGACATGTTTCCAGTCCTCTCCATTATTAAGGGAAATAGATGGGAAAACAGGGCTGCGAGGAATATGTATGAACCAATACAGACAGTAAAACCTGAAGCATAGATGGAAAGGAACAAGATGTGTTAAATGGGTTCCTCAAGGGACCCCTTTCTTTCTTGGCACATACTATCCAGCTTAGTTCATCATCTCCCATTTGAAAGTATGGGTGCCAGAGCAGAACTTTGCCTCACGTAGGTCAGCAGGAACATACGGAGTACTATCAACTGGATTTTATGGAGTAATAAACTCAGGCAGTAATGGTGACAGGTTCTCCATGTCATCTGGTAAGCCATCACTATACCTCAAAGCACAAATGTGCTCATGTGGGCTGAACAGCTCTTCCTATGTCACATGAGGCATATTCTAATGCAAAATCAAAGTTAAAATTCCAACATGGCTGATAAAGAAAGTATTGAAATTTGTAGACGGAGCAGAGAGAGATGAGGGGAAATATTTCAATTATCAGGTAAGTATCACAGAAGGGTAGTTTCTTCCAGGTTCCAGAACCTCACTTTGTTAACATATTCAAGAAAAAAGGAATAATCAGTCTCAGGGGACAGACACACGCAAACTAAACTCATCTTCATTAAAGCAGAAACTTCTCTGCCACTTTAGAAATGGGAATTCTACCAGCCTAGTAGACTAGCAATATGGAGTCACCTAATAGAACCACAAAATGTCTGAACTGAAACATTTAATCACCATATTAAATTCTCTCATTTTACATAGAAAAAAGCTGAGACAAGGAACAGGGATGTGATTTGTGCAAGGTTACAGAGCCAGTTTGTGGTAGAGCTGGAGACAAAATTCAAAATTCCTAATTCATAAGTCAGTGAAATACAGTTGTAAATTATTATCAATTCAACACATATATGTGGAGCACCTGATAGGGGTCAGACACAATAAGTCATAAGCAGCAAAATGTGATGTGAGGGGCTGACTACAGCACACTGACACTGTCATTTTCCTGATGAAGGACCAGCAGCTGATTAGCTTTTCTGCATAGCCAAGTCCTACTTGAAATCCTTTCCAACAGGGATAATAACAGCAAAAGCTTTTTATCAACTTCTCTTTTAACTCATTTAAAAATCTTTCTTCTCTATACAAGTGCTGACCAATAGAAATACAACATAAGCTAGAAATGCACATTAAAATTTTCCAGTAGCCACAAGAAAAACATTTAAAACATTGAAACTAATTTTAATAGTATATTTATTTAAGCCAATATATCTAAACTATTATCATTTCAATTTATAAAAATTTTTAATAACATATTACACATTATCTTATGTGTACAAAGTTTTCAAAATCTAGTGTGTATTTTATACTTACAGCATGTCTCCATTTGAACTACATGTCAAGTGTGCAACAGCCATGTGTGGCTAGTTCTAGCTGGTTACTACTGTATTGAACAACACAGCTACATGTCATATATTAGAAAAATCAGCCCCTGAAGTATTTCAGAAAAGTAATTAAAATGCAACCCAAACATATGACATTTAATAATCCAATAAATTACAAAAAGTGGAAAAGGTTTTTTCAGATGGAGTCCTATGAACTTCAATTAAATGTTCTACTTCCCTTGGTTATTCTATACCATGCCTGAGCACACTAGATCACTGCAAAGGTTAAACGAAAAGAAGTAAAAAGAACATTAAAATAAAATGTTATATTAAACCCAATAGGTTTTTAACATTTCCGGCCTTCATTTATTCCAAGTCTTTATAATTGGGATTAAACATTATTTTCACAGTGGCAAGTCAGAACAGATAACAACAGGAATAGAGCAACTTTTCTGGTAAGACATTAGGAACTAAACTGTCCATTCCAAATTACGGTTTCTTTTTTCCCAATATCACTGTCAAGACTAGTTTTCATAAAAGGAAGATCACTTTACATGGAAGGAATTGCTAAGCAGGATAGAGGTTCCAAATCCATTACCTGTTCATCACCTAGTTAATAGATGTTCATCCTCTATAACCTTGGAGAAATTCTGCCACAAAATTCAAATGAAACATGCAACTCATATTTCTGAGCCCAGTGCTGCAAAATACAGCTGGATAATATTACAGAAACTTTCAAATGAGAACTTTCTGTAAATTCCAGAATTTACAGTAACTGTAAATCAATGAAATGCTACAACAAATTTTGGGTCCCAGGAAGATGTGGCCTAACATTATAGTAGCTGGCCAGGAGAAGGTAGTTTCTGCAAAATCATTAAACACCATCCTCTTAGGGGTACAGTTTTTCTATTACTCTAAACAGTAGATGTCGTGGGGAAAATAAGATACAAACCTTGGGTGTTTCTCAATTTTTTTTCATGTATCTTGCTTCATGTATTGCCATTTGAAGAAATATCATTTTCCTGAAAAGTTGTAAAGAACATTATTTCATTTCTAGGTCTCTGGGGAAAAGAATCTTTACCTCTCATTTGCCTGCAATTTGAAAATGTGCTGCTCTAATTACTAAGGGGAAAAACAATGAAAGTTTACATGCCATATAGTTTTAAATGACTAAAAGATTATGTGTTTAAAGGAAACGTCAGAAATTTTATTTTCAAAGGCGTTTCCTTTCAAATAGGGACAGCTCCATTTTTTCAATCCCGAGTGTCTGTAATTCTTTGGGGGCAGAAACCGGCCAACGATTTTGTTGCTCATTGTGTAAATTCTGCAGTAGTCAGTACATTTATCTGGGAGCATTTGAAAACTGGAGGGTAGCCTAAAGAATGTGACCAGGATGTTACATAAGGAGAATCAAGTCATGTCATGTGAGGAATAGTCAAGAGAAATGGAGAAAGACTGTGGAAGATGCCAATTTTAACATTCATCTCTGCATCTCTCACCTCCCAATTCTAATCCAACTACCAATCTACCCTCCTTATCAACATAGTGGCTGAGGCAGAAGACCTATGGAGCCCCAAGACTATAAAAGCTAAGCCCCAGCTCTGCTGCAGTCCTTACAAAGAAAATTAGAGGATGACTTTGCTGTTCTCTGGCTCAAACTAGAGCTTTGTGATTTGCTGCAGAGCTCAGGGATGAGGAGCTGCTGAGAAGAGTTTGGCGAGAGGAGATCTAGAAGATGGGCAGTGGTCTCCCTAGCTCACCCTTTGCTATGGAAAGATTTTAAAAAGTGATTTGAGTCTTCTATCCCCTAAAGGGATAGTGTGGACATGTTTCGAGCTGCAGCAACCATAGAACAGAAATACTTCCTGCTGGTAACGCAACAGGGAACTGACGACCTGCTAGGTGGTATATCACCAACCTACAGGGACAGAGACTATCATGCTACATGACACAGGCAGGACCAACAGTGTTTAATGTACCCCAATAGCTGCCTCTAAGCTCTGAGAGTAAATGGATCCATGAGCAAGTAAAGGAAATAACTAATTTAAGACGACTCATTGGCAAGAAAACTACCAGACAGAGCAAAGGAACAGGAGATTACTAGTACAATGAAGCTACTGGAGGAGACAGGTGACAACAACCTTAATAATAACAACACTTAAAGACATTCAATTATTGCATGAAAAGACTATGGAACAAGAAATATGTGTTTTGAACTTAAAATTTCAGTTGATAAGACGGAGAAGATGATACTATTGAAACCAAAATTAAATGCCTGAAAGACCTAGTAGAAAAAAAAAACCTCAAAACACAAGGCATAAATAAAAAGAGATGTAAATCTGAATAGAAATCCTAAGAAACTTTGAGCACAGATCATAGAAATGAATAGGAGTTCAAGAAAAGGAAAATTCAACAGAAGTAATCATTAGCCAAATAAGTGAAAAGATGTGAGTACATCTATTGAAAAGACTCAGGAATTTCCAGAAAGGACTTGTTAAGGAACATACAACTAAGCGTATCTTGATTTTAAAATTATCCCCAACTACAAAATAAATAGAAAACAAGCATCTGGACAGAGGGAACTAATTTTTTAAAAAATCAGACAAATATTAAGCTTGTCATCTCTAATGCCAGCAACTAGAAATAGTATACTATTAGGGACAAAGTACTGAAAAAAAAGAAGTGTGATTGCCAAATGTAGGCAAGGTATAAATCACCTGTCAGATAATATATCAACCACAACCCTTTCTGAGTAATATTTTCAAGGACTATGGGACTCTAGTCAAACATCAAATGAACCAAAAAAGAAGCCTTAAGAGAGGGAACAATGATAATGAAAGAAAGGAAACTGAGATGGTGATAAATATTTCAATATACATGAGTAAATATAAATGGAATATTCCAGTTACTGGGAATGTGTAGCATATACATACTGGGAATGTATATAAGGAAAAAAATCAAAAAGAAAACACATACTATAAGAGAAATCTAATCATAAACTGTATTTAAATGTATTATCTCAGAAAAGTTGAGAGAAGGATGGAAATGGAAGAAGAAATCCAAATTTCCCACTGGTGGGGATGAAAACAGGAAGTACGGGCATTCTATTTTTTCCAGCTTTATTGAGGTATTACTGGCATATACGTATGTAAATTTAAGTCTACAATGTGATGATCTCATACAGGTATAAGCTGCAAAATGATCAACACAATAAGATTAGATAACACCTCCATCCCTTCATATAGTTAACTTTATATGCTAATAACATTTAAAATGTACTCTCTTAGCCACTTTCAAGTATATAATATAGTATTGTTAACTATAATCACCATGTTATATATTAGATCCTCAGAATTTAGTAATCTTATAACTGGAAGTTTGTATCCTTTGACCACACCTCCCCATTTCCCTCACCCCTCAGCCCCGGGTAACCACTACTCTACTCTGTTTCTATGAGTTTGGCATTTTCAGAGTCCACATATAAATGAGATTATACAGCACATGTCTTTCTCTGTCTGACATATTTCACTTAGCATAATGCCTTCAGGGATCATCCATGTTGTCACAAATGGCATTCTTTCTCATGGCTGAATAAAATCCCATTGTTTATATATACCACAGCTGCTTTATCCATTCATCCATTGACACTTAGGTTGTCTCCATATCATGGCTATTGTGAATAAGGCTGCAATGAACATGGGAGTATAGCTATCTCATTGAGATCCTGTTTTCAGTTCCTATGAATATATACCCAGAAGTGGGATTGCTGGATCTTATGCTAGTTCCATTTTTAATTTTTTGAGAAACTTCCATACTGTTTTCCATAGTGGATGCACCGAGTTACAATACAGTCCCACCAACAGTGCACAAAGGTTCCCTTTTCTCTGCATCTTTGCCAACATTAGTTGTCGCTTGTCTTTTTGATAACAGCCATCTAACAGGTGCGAGGTGATATCTTGATTTGGTTTTGATCTCCATTTCCCTGATGATTAGTGATATTCATCTTTTCATGTACCTGTTGGCCATCTGTATATTTTCTTTGGAAAACTGTCTATTCAAGTCCTTTGCTGATTTTTAAAAAATTTTTATTGGGGTATAGTTGTTCTACAGTGCTGTGTTAGTTTCTACTGTAGAGTGAAGTGAATCAGCCATATGTATACATATATCCCCTCTCTTTTGGGTTTCCTTCCCATTTAGGTCATCACAGAGAACTAAGTAGAGTTCCCTGTGCTATACAGCAGGTTCGCATTAGTTATACATTTTATACATATTAGTGTATATATAACAATCCCAATCTCCCAATTTATCCCACTCCCCTTTCCCCCCTTGGTGTCCATACGCTTGCTTGTTCTCTATGTCTGCATCTCTATTTCTGCCTTGCAAACAGGTTCATCTGTACCATTTTTCTAGATTCCACATATATGCGTTAATATACGACATTTGTTTTTATCTTTCTGACTTTGATTGGATTGTTTTTTTATTATTGAGTTTCTCAATACCTTGTATACTTTTTATATTAACCCCTTATCAGATATATACCATTTGTAAATATTTTCTCCATTCCGTGGGTTGCCTTTTCATTTTGTTGACAGTTTCTTTTGTTGTGCAGAAGCTTTTTCGTTTGGTTTAGTCCCACTTGTTTGTTTTTTCTTTTGTTGTTTGTGCTTGGTATCATTTTTAAAACAATCATTGCAAAAACCAATGTCAGTAGCTTTTTCCCTATGTTTTCTTCTACATTTTACAGTTTAAGGTCCTACATGTAAGTCTTTAATCCATTTCAAGTTAATTTTTGTGAGTAGTGTAAGACAGGGGTCCGATTTCATTCTTCTGCATTGTGGTTGTCCAGTTTTCTCAACACTATTTATTGAAGAAACTGTGCTTTCTGAATCGCCAAATATTAACTGACTGTATATGTATGCATTTATTTCTGGGCTCTCAATTCTGTTCCATTGGTCTATATGTCTGTTTTTATGTTAATAAGATGCTGTTTTGATTACTATAGCTTTGTAGTATAGTTTAAAATCAGGAAGGGTGATGTCCACCTTGGTTCTCCTTTCTCAAGATTGCTTTGCTTTGGCTATTTGTGGTCATTTGTGGTTCCATACAACTTTCAGCATTTTTATTCTGCTTTTGTGAAAAATGCCAATGTAATTTTGATAGGGAATGCATAGAATCTGTAGATCGCTTTGCATAGAATAAACATTATAACAGTATTAATTCTTCCAATCCATGAGCAAGGGATATTTTTCCATTTATTTGCATCTTCCTCAATTTCTTTCCTCAACATCTTAAAGTTTTAAATATACAGGTCACTCATTAAATTTACATTAAATATACCGGTCTGCAATTAAATTTATTCCTAAGTAGTTTTGATGCTATTTTTGATGCTATTGTAAATGAGATCATTTTATTAATTTCTCTTTTCAATAGTTTGCTGTTATTGATAGAAATGCAACTGATTATTGTATATTGACTTTGAACCCTGCAACTTCACTGAATTCATTTATTCTGACAGTTTTTTGGCGGAGTCTTTAGGGTTTTCTATATATAAGATCATGTTACCTGCAAACAGAGAAAATTAAACTTCCTCCTTTCTGATTTGGTTGTCTTTTATTTCTTTTTCTTGCCTAACTACTCTGACTAGGACTTACTGTACTACATTATATTGAAGTGGTAAAAGTGAGCATCTTTGTCAATTTTCTCATCTTAAAGGAAAAACTTTCAGCTTTTCACTGTTGAGTATGATGTTAGCTTTGGGCTGGTCATACATGTCCTTTATTGTGTTGAGGTACACTCCTTCTACAACTAATTTGTTGAGGGTTTTTTTTTTTATCATGAAAGAATGTTGGATTTTGTCAAATGCTTTATTTCCATCTGTTGAGATGATCATATGATTTTTATCCCTCACTCTGTTTATGTGATGTATCACATTTATTGATTTGCATATGTTGAACAATCATTGCATCCCAGGGATAAATCCAGCTTGATTATGGTTTATAATCTTTTCAGTGTACAGTTGAATTCTGTTTGCTAGTATTTTGTTGAGGATTTTTGCATCTACGTTCATCAGGGATATAGGCCTATAACTTTCTCTTCTTGTAGTGTCCTTTTCTGGCTTTGATATGACTTCAATCTTTTAAAATTTGCTAAGAATTCTTTTCTGACCTATCATATGACCTATCACAGAGGAGGTTCCATGTGCTCTTGAGAAGAATGTGCATTCTGCTGCTGTTTGAATGTTCTATATATGTCTGTTAGCTCCGTTTGGTCTAAAGTATGGTTCAAGTTCAGTGTTTCCCTGTTGATTTTCTGTCTGGATGCTCTATCCATTGTTGAAAGCAGGGTATTAAAGTGCCCCACTATCATTGTATTGTTGTCTGTTCCTCCTTTCAGATCTGTTGGTATTTGCTTAATATATTTAGGTGCTTCTATGTTTCGTGCATACATATTTGCAATTTTTATAAGCTCTTGATAAACTGACCACTTTATCGCTATATAATGACCTTCTTTCTCTCTTGTTACAGTTTTTGACTTAAAGTCTACTTTGTCTTATGGTAGTATAGCTATCCCATGCTCTCTTTTCTATCTACTTGCAGAGAATAAATTTTTCCATCCTTCTATTTTGAGACTATGTGTTTCGTTAAGGCTGAAGTGATTCTCTTATAGGCAACTTATAGTTGGGTCTTGTTTTTTTGTTTGTTTTTTATGCATACATCCACTTCATGCTGTTTGACTGGAGAATTTAATCCATTTATATATAAAATCATGATTGATAAATAAGGACTTATGAACGACATTTTATTGTTCTCTACTCGTTTTGTAGTTCATTGTTCCTTTCTTACTATCTTTCTTTGTGAGATATTGATCTCTTTTTTTGTAGTGGTATGCTTTGTTTCCCTTCTCTTTATCTTTTGTGTATCTACTGTAGGTTTTTGTTTTGTGGTTACCATGAGGCTAAAAAAAAATTGTAGATATAATAGTCTATTTTAAACTGATAAAAACATAGCTTCAAATACACACAAAAACTCCACCCTTACCCTACCCCAGCATTTTACGTTTTTAATGTCACAATTTACTTCTGTTTATATTGTGTATCTGTGACAAATTATCATAGCTATTGTTATCTTTAATACTTTTGTGCCTTAATCTTTATACTAGAGTTAAGTGGTTAATATACCACCATATTACAGTTTTAGAGTATTCTGGATTTGACTATATATTTATCTTTACTGATCTGTCTTATACTTTCATATGTTTTCACGTTAGTAATTAGCATCCTTTCATTTCAGCTTGAAGAAATCAAGCATTTCTTGTAAGGCAGGTCTACTGGTGATAAACTCTCTCAGCTTTGTGTGGAAAAGCCTATCTCTTCTTCATTCCTGAAGGAGACCTTGCTTTGGTTTCAGTGTTTTTCTTTCAGCATTTTGAATGTATCATCCCACTCTCTCTTGGTCTGTAATATTTCTGCTGGGAAATCTGCTGATAGCCTTATGGGGCATTGCATTGTATGCTTGATTTTTTTTTTTTTTTTGCTTTTAAAATTCTCTCTGTCTTTGATTTTAGACAGGTTTATTATGTGTCTTGGAGAAGGTATTTTTGTGTTGAATCTTTCTGGGAATCTATGAGCTTCATAAACTTGGATTTCCAAATCTCTGCTCATATTTGGGAAGTTTTCAGCCATTACTTCTTTAAATAAATTTTCTGCCCCTTTCTCCCTCACTTCTTCTTCTGGGAATCCAATAATGCTTAGATTGATTCACTTGCTGGCATACCATAATTCATGTAGGATTTCTTCACTCTCTTTAATTCTTTTTTTATTTGCTCTCCTCTGAATGCAGAATTTCAAATGACCTGTCTTCAACTTCAGAGATTTTTTTCTTTTGCTTGATCAAGTCTGCTGCTGATACTCTCTTGTTGCATTTTTCATTTCATTCATTGTATTCTCCAGCTCAATAATTTCTGTTTTGCTTCTTTTAAAATTATTTCTACTTCTCTGCTAAACTTCTTGTTTTGGTCATGTATCATATTCTTGATTTTTGTTGGATCGTCTTTATGTGTTTTCTTGTAGCTCACTGAGCTTCCCTAAAACAACTACTTTGAATTCTTTATTGGCAAATCACAGATCTCCATTTCTTTGTGGATGATTACTAGAAAATTATTGTTTCTTTGGTGTTGTCATGTTTACTTGATTTCTCGTCAAGTAAATGGAGATGTATTGCATCTTGATGTATTGCATTACTGTCTTCACATTTGAAGAAGCGGTCACCTCCTCCAATCTCTACTCTACTGACTGCTTTGTGGAGAGAAATAGCTTCTTTTAGCCCTTCTAGAGATTCTGAGGCTTTGTTAGACCTTCTTTATGGATACACCAGTTCCACACTTCTTGTTCCCTCTTACTGGGGGTCGGGGAAGGGAATTCCTAAAATTGTATGCCTTCTCTCAATCTTGTAAAGTCAGGCTGAGTGCTGGCAGCCTCTTATTTGCTTTTCCTAGGGTGATGCTAATGTTCAAGTTTGTGTGCTTTCTTTAAATCCTGCAGAGTCAGGCCAGCTTTCTGTGTAAGCTCACTAGACATATGCAAACGCTTGCACTCAAAGTCTTCAAGGGCATTCAGGGGAGCCAGCCATGGTGTGGGGGTGTGTGTGAGTGAGATGCAGAGCACTGGGGGCTCCTGTGTGCCCACTGGTGGGATCTACAAGTGAGTCATCCTCTGTGACTTGTGGGCAGGTTTTCTGATAAATTCGGCAAAGCTCTTAGTAGGATCCACAACCCTATGATGCTTGGAGAGCATCTCCCTCTTGAGTTAACAGTCCTGGTTACTGTTCTCCCAGCCCTTCCACACCCTCCAGTTGTGCAGCACATCTCTTTATTCTGGATAGAGTGAAAAAGAAATGAGCCTCTTTAGTAGCATCATGCGCAGTGGGGGAGGCTGTTTATTCACTCATAAGCTCTCACTCTCCCTTGTGGCAGAAATTGCAGGTTGAGAAGTTCTCTCTTGGAATTAAAGATGGTAGAAATTCCTATTCTGCCATTATGCTGATGTCACTCAAGGACTTGGAAGTTTAAAGTTAAGTCTTGGTAATGGTGCTTCTTGAGTAGAAAAATATTGTCTTTTAAGGTTATAAATGACCCTTCTGGTAGATATTAGAATAAAAGCCTATGAGTTCCTTTGCTCAGGACTCCATGGGTCTAATAGGTTATTGCATTTGTCATCACTTTGGGGTTGTCCTTCAAAAGAACTGAAAGGAGACATTCAGAAGCTGCCCTATTTCAGATATCTCCTATGCCTAGCCTATTCTGTCCATAAACTTCATTTTGGCCATTCCTCAAACCTGCTCTGGTCTTCTTTAACCAGAGCCTAAGGTATCATTACATGGAAAATGCTGGAGCTGTTAAGAATGTAGTGACAGTAATCTTAAAATCTTATAGCAAACTTTTATGATATATTATATCCAAAAATCAATCACTAAACAGCATCATAGAATGAGATCTTATTAAATTATGTCTATATATTTAGACACATATATAGGAAAAATGAGTAGAAAAATATATGCCCGCTTGTTCACAGGTCTCATCTACAGAAGTGAAATTATGTTTATTTCCCCTCTTTGTAGTTTTATACACTTGCTACACTTAGAGCAATTAATATGTATTACTTTGGTAATCAGAAAAAACTGCTGTTTCTCAAATACAATTAAATAATAAACAATGAGTGCTTAAAATTAATTTATTTCCTATAGTAATTCTTAATTAGCCCACTGTTTTTAGCAATATGCTGGAAAAATCTCACTGGACCTGATGAGAATAATGAAATCCTGTGGGGGAGGAGAAGAACTGATTCATTTCTATTTTTAATAATGGTATCATGGATAATTTCTAATTTCTGATTATGAAACTAACATGAGTTGAATTCATCTAGGCATACCATTCATGTATGAGTTTCAATACATAAAATTAAAGTTCTCATTTTAAACACATAAATAATTCAGATTAAAATAATTCAGGACAGTTCATTTAAATCCTTAAGATTAAGCCTCTTAATTTAAATGAAGAAAATATATTATTTCCATTAAAATATTGTCTACTTGGAAAATGCAGCATAGTTCCTACAATGGGAAAAATAATAGACTGATGATCTGGACCTGCTAAATATCTATGAATTGGACAAGTCAGATTTATCTCTATATCCTACATGTGAATATGATTAGAAGTTTTTATAGATAATACACGTTTCTACAGAACAGCCTTCTAAAATACATCACCATTTCAAAGTTTATTCCCTGAGCAGGACATGTTTTCCTTATGTATGCAATGAGGAAGTTGGAAAAAATGGCCTATGACTACTCTTTAACAGAGCAACTATCACCCTACACACCACACACCAGCTCCATGAAGGAAGCTGCCTGAACATAAAGTTACCCCTGTCTTATACAGTTTTCAAAATACTTACTAAGAACATACTATGCCCGTGAAGGAATGCCCTTCACCAATCTGATCCAATGACCGTATTGAAATGTCCCTGCAATTTTAAAGCACATTGATCTTACCCACTGCAACAGCTCCTGCTCCACAGAGACTGCAATTCCCTTTAAATAATTCATGTAAAGAATCTCCTGCCATTTGCAATCACACCAACACTTGAAAGGGTTCCTCAGGCACCATATCCTTAAGGGGCCTTCTATACATCTAGATGTACTAATTCACATTATCCTCTTATATTTTAGTTTTATAGGAAAATGTATACAGAAGCCTCATTTGCAAGTAAAGGATTACATTCTGTTGTTTATGAGAAGTGTCTAAAGGCTGTTCCATTTACCACTTTACACAATGTTATCAAAATATGCTATGTTCAGTGTTGATTTCTGCAAAGGAAAACTAACTGAAATCCACAAAAATACAGTTCAAGTAACTTAAATTGCATTAAAATTCCTTTTTACATCTAGGTGAACAGCATCATCATTAATTCTTTAATTGTGACACTAATAAAATTAACATTTTCCCATTTATAATGTTCCCCAGAACAAGAGGCCAATGCTTCTGAGTATATTTTATTAATTATTTCAAAAATTAAATTAGAATGTCTAACATTGCATCTCACAGTCATATTATCAGTGAATCCATTATGATTAATATCACCACTATGACTATCAAGGGAACTAATAAATGACTATTTCTTTAGCATTTTACCAATGAAAGCTAAAATGTACAGTCTTACCCCTTTTGCATGTGAGTTTTCTCTTTAGCTCATTCCAATAAATGAAGTCTTTCATTGACCACTGCTTGACACACAGTCTAATTTGGGTAATATATTTCTATTTCTTTATCACACAACTCTTACTACTTCATTATGTCTTAAACTATATCATCAAATGTAATCAACTTATTAAGAGAGTTAAATGTTATTATAATGGTAAATAGTTATTGCACTATTGGATGCTTTCCTAATGGTTAAGTGAAACTTTTTTTTTTTTTTTTTTTTGCAGTACGGGGGCCTCTCACTGTTGTGGCCTCTCCCGTTGCGGAGCACAGGCTCCGGATGCGCAGGCTCAGCGGCCATGGCTCACGGGCCCAGCCGCTCCGCGGCATGTGGGATCTTCCCGGACCGGGGCACGAACCCGTGTCCCCTGCGTCGGCAGGCGAACTCGCAACCACTGTGCCACCAGGGAAGCCCGGTAAAACATTTCTTGATTGCTAAACATTAATTAGAGTAGGCATATAAATTATTTTAGCTTAATAATTTCAAAGTTCCTATAATGATGTGCCCGTTCTTGCTTAAGTCTGAGGGGCACAACAGTGATGATAGCTTTGAGGGTAGGGATACCAATTCTAAGATGTCAGGGCTTTTGGAACCCTTCCTCAGCTTCCCACAGAAACTGCTGTCGTGTGGGGCCTGGAGCCTGGGCCATGACACTCGGTTTAAGTGTGTGTTGAATGCTGCTTCACTGAGAAGAAAGCCTGCACAAGGCTGAGTTTCCTCCTCCATAGACGTCCTACCCATCTATCAAGGACTTGGATGTATACTACTACTGTAGGTGACTGAATAATTAGAACCGGTAATTTAATCTATGACATCTGCTACATATCAAGTGCTACATATCACTGAAGATTACAGCAGTGCTCAAAACAAACTCACTCTACTTCTGGATTTTAAATTGCAGTGATGGGGGTGGGTGGGCATAAAAACGATGAGCACAATCACAAGTGAATTTATAAAATGTTATACAATGCTAAAAATGTTAATGGTAGGATCTCAGTGGTGGCTAGATGGGTGTTCATTCTAAATTCCTTTCAGTTATGCTATATGTTTGAAAATGATCACAGTGAAATGTTAGAAAAAGTAAAGCCAGTTAAGGAGTTTACAGAGTGGTATGTATCCGTGATATTTTGGATAGGGCAGTCAGTGAAGCATTTATGAGGAGCTTACATTTGAGCAGAGACCTGCCTCGTATAATGGATGAGTCCAAATAGAAATCTGGGGGAAAAGCTCTCCAGAAAGATGGAACAGCACATTGACAGGGCCTTAAGATCAGAAATGACTTGCTGTGTTCTAGGAGCAGCAAGAAAGCCAACAGGACTTAGAAGTGTAGTAGTGGATGACCTCAGTGTTAGGTAGCAACCTGATCCCACAGGGCCTTGTGGCCATGGCTAAAGACTTTGCACTTTAGTTAAAGTATCATGGGTAGTATTACAATATTTTCATATAAACAGATAGTGAGCATGTGTGAACATTTTATTACCTTCATTAATAAGGGAAAAAATAAGAAAGAAGAGCTAGTTCAAAGATTGATGAATAAGGATTTATATAGACAGAAAAGAAATGCAAAAGTAAGCCTGCTAAGTTAGTATATGGTTATATATCTTTCTACAGGAAAGTAAAATCATAACAGTTTTGTGGTTAACTTTTCCAGTGGGCTTTCCAGTAAACATCATTTTCTACAGGTTAACCTTGAACCTTTCAGAGCTCTATATTGATTTCATCATTAAAAGCTGCTGCTGATGATTAATCAAATAAACTCTGACAATAAGGATACACTCAGATGAAAATGTGTGTCAAATAAGAATGAAGCCTCTTAGAACATGCTTTAGCATGATATTGACATATCAAACAATTAACATTTTGTGATTTTCCAAGTTTGGAATAAAACTTTCATTCACAAAAGACATTGGAGGAAGTGGAATGTTGATATTACATGACTTCCATTTAAAAGGATTTCCCTTTATGTTGTGTGGAGAAGAGACTGCAAAATGCAACAGTCAAAGTAGGATGACCACTTAGAAGCAAGCCCATTGCATCTTCTGATGAGAGTCAATGGGGACTTGGACTAAGACAGGGGCAGTGCAGATTTTTTGCTGAGGGCAAAAATATTGGAGTCATCCTTAATTCCCCAACATATCACGCAACCCACAACTGGCACATCGGTAAATCCTACTGCATCTAACTGCAAAATATATCCAGAATCTGACACCTTCTCCACAATCTCCACTGCTACTATGTTAATCCGAAACACCATTATCTTTCACCTGGAACACTATAATAGTGTCCTCATTGGGCCCCTTGCTTCCATATTTGCCTCCCCAGCTTCAAACTCTGCAGTGGACTCCCATCTCACAGTAAAAGCTAGAGTTCTTATAATGGTCTATAAGGTTCTGCATGAGCTTCCCCTATGTCTTTTGACTTCACCTCATACTACTCTCCTGTTCACTCATTCTGATCCACCCATACTGGCCTCCTAGCTCTTCCTAGAAAACATCAGGCTTCCTCCTGCTTCAGGGCTGCTGTAATTGCTGTTCCATCTGCCTAGGATGCTCTTCTTCAGATATCTGCATGGTTCACTCCTTCACTTCCTTTAGACCTCTACTCAAATGTCATTTTCTTAGTGAGGTTTCCTTGGCCACCATATCTAACTTAAACCATACCCAGCTACTACACAGTCCTTCCTACATGCCTATATCCTCTTATTAGAATGTAGCCTCTATGAGATTAGAAATTTCTGTTTATTTTCTTTGCTGCTATAAGCTCAATGTCTAGAATAGTACTTGTACATGCTGGCACTCAGTAAATATTTGTTGAAAAAATAAATGAATTAAACCCAATAACTAATTTTAACAGTGGGATACCAGAACAAAAACAGATAAGGTAGGTTTTCCCTTGGTTAAGTGGTAACTGGTACATCTAAGAGATCTCCTTTCCCCAGATTCTTCTGATTTCAGCCTTATAAATTGCATTGCTATACACACTCACTAACCTGGGACTAAATTCATGAGGAAGATTGATGTCTCCTACAGGCTAGATTTGACCTGCATAGAGCTAACTGGAATATCAAGCATAGATATTCAAAAGTTTTGCAAAACTTTGTTAATAGTGACTTTCCCAGGCAATATTCCTGTAGATCCTAAACTGGAATATCAGAGGCCTCAAATACTTGTCAGTGAGCTGCTTGTACCCTGCTGTCAGCTTTTTAAACTCACAGTTGACACAGCAGATAAGGCACACTAAGGAAAAAGGTTCTTTCTTCCACAGTCTCTAAACCTGTGAATTGTAAAGAGATTAACTGGAGGGAAAAACCCTCATTAAACCTTAATCATTAACACTGAGTACTGATTTAAAAAAAAGGAAAAAAAATCCATCCTTTTGATCTCTTAATTCTAAGAAGAGATTTCCAGCTGAAACCCTTTCTGGCACTTGAGCTGAATGTTTAGGGGAATTTTAATTGAACTTCCCTCAAAGACAGAGCTTCTATGTAAAGTATGAATAGTCTTTGCACACATCTTCATAAGTCTTTTGCTTAATAGTACATATCTTAATGGAGGCATTCAAATATTACATTCACTTCCAACATCAGTGAAATTCAATTAAACTTTTAAAATAAATATATGTCATAGAGCACCTAGTTTAGGTAGCAGCTGGCGTGAAAGAAAATCTGTTGCAGTTTTAAGACGAGTGCCTCTAAGCATTTTATAGAAATCTCTTTATTAAGGCACTCTATTGCCCTATTATTTGAGCTGGCATTTTGGTCTTACCTTCAGGATGCATAACTGACCCAAAAACCATTTCATGATTATCAGACAGTGACTTCTGTAAAACAGTAAATGAGGTATTTTTTTTCTCTGCTCCAGGGTTATTAGCCTTATATGGCTCAAGTACAGCAGTAACTGCTGATCCAGCTAGTAAAGTATGAAGGGAAATGAAGCCTGTGGTCTCTGGGAGATTCTGATTCTTCCATTGCCTGCCATTAGCAAAACTAAGTTTTATTAAGTCTAGATTTGTTTAGTCAATTGGAGACTAATGGTGGGCTATAGCGTTGCTTCTAAGCAGTGCTTAGACTGGTTATTGATTTCAAAGTAAGTGGTGAGAACCAAGAGAAAATTGTACTCCATTAACTTTTATCTCTCTCTCTACATGACCTTGGGTAGACTGGACATATTTTTTAGGCATATACAGATTTTCAATATTCTAACACAAGAGGTCCTAACCCAAACACAAAAGAACAAAATGAGGCCCAGAGATCTTAACTGACAAACCCAGTTAGTGGATACACACCTGTGATAGAACCTAGATCTCTAGACTCCAGTCTAGTCTCCTTTCTAGTAGTCAATTTACTAAAAATGTATTGAACACCAGTGATGTACCAGGCATTGTGTTAGACATGTAGAGGAATACAAAAATGACCATCATGTTTCCTGCCTTCTAGATGTTTCTAAAAGCAGAATGTGTCCCAATCGTACAATCTTACTCAGAGGTTACATTAAATATCCAGGTTGAACGTTATACAAAGAAGAGAGGCTGAGATTCTATCAAAATGCTTCTAGGAGTTCAAATTCAATGCTTCCTACCCCAACTCCCATATAGAAATGAATGAGTTTTTATTTTTTAAAAAATGACATAACTGGATTTAAAATAAATAAATAAATCTGTGTACCACAAATGGAACAGAAATATAGAGTGGGTATATTAGCTTGCTAGGGCTGCCATAACAAAGTATGACAAACTGGATGGCTTAAAACAATAGGTGTTCATTTCCTCACAGCTCTGGAGGTTAGAAGTCAAGATCAAGAGCTTGGCAGAGTGCTTCCTTCTAAATGCCTCTCTTCTGGGCTTGTTAATAGCCATCATCTTCCTGTCTTCACATGGTCTTCCCTAGGTGCCTGTATCTTAATCTCCTTTTCTGTTTACAAGAATGCCGGGCATAATGGATTAAGCCCCAACCATATTACCTCATTTTACCTTAATTACCTCTTTTAAAGGCAATATCTCCACATACAGTCATGTTCTGAGGTACTGAGGGTTAGGACTTCAACATATGAATTTACAGAAAACACAATTCAGACCCATAACAATGGGTAAGTGGGGCTGACATCACAGAACAGGAAGTAGAGAGAGACTCATTTGACTTCCCTGAGGTAAGAAGAAACACCCTACAGATCAGAACTACCTCATTACATGAAGCTGGATCTGATTAGGCCTCTTGCTCCAAGAAAGGAGGATGTAAAAAACTATACCTGGGGCCCAACAAAAAGCACAGGTTCTGTTTGTACTGAAAGGAAGAATTAAGTCTTAGACAATAGCAAGGGACACAGGAGGTGGGGATTTAATGATTTGTTGAACATTCTAAGATCTTTGTCTTGCATTGTAGGAAGCTAGGGATACGCAATACTTTGGAATTTGGTAGAAAAATTATATAAGTTAAAAATTTTAAGATAACTACCAGAAATATAGATGTATAAGCTATAGTTTCTAAAGCAGAACAAAAATAAAAGTAAAAAAAAAAAGCTTTATCGTTCAACATAAATCAAGAAAGTTGGAAAAGTCAAATAAAATGTATGATAAGCAGAAAACAAAATAAAAAGACATAAATAATTCCAAATATACAATATAATGATAATTAATTTTGATTAAATTCATCTATTTGATAAGAAAGATAATTATATTAGAATCTAAAAATCCAGCTATTTACTGCTTATGAGAAATGCACTTAAAAGCAAAACAGGAAACAAGAGAAAGATTGAAATAATTAGTGATATAAAAAGATATGCCAGGAAAATACTAACCAAATCAAGCTGGTATACCAATGTTAATACCAGAATATATTGAATTTAAAGTATAAAACATTGATAAATATAAGTATACTTCAACATGATAAAACTCATAATCCACCTAAATTGAACTTGCAGGAACTGGACAATGTAGCCTGAAAATATATGAAGCAAAATTTGATGGAAACACAAAAATAAATCAATAGGGTAGATTTTTTTTTTTTTTTTGCGGTACGCGGGCCTCTTGCTGTTGTGGCCTCTCCCGTTGCGGAGCACAGGCTCCGGACGCGCAGGCTCAGCGGCCATGGCTCACGGGCCCAGCCGCTCCGCGGCATGTGGGATCTTCCCGGACCGGGGCACGAACCCGTGTCCCCTGCATCGGCAGGCGGACTCTCAACCACTGCGCCACCGGGGAAGCCCGATAGGGTAGATTTGTAAAATGTTTCTCTTCAAAACTGAAAAATACAAAAATCAAATGACACAAATTATTTGAACAATTCCATTATTATGCTTGATTGAATTTGTGTGTGTGTTTGTGTGTGTGTGTAGAAAGAGACAGAGAGGGGAAGAGAGAGAGGGGGAAGAAGAAGAGAGAATTTTTACCTGCACACAATGAACATTTATGAAAACTGACTATGTACTAGGTCAGGGGTCTGTAAACTTTTTCTGCAAAGAGCTGCCAGATAGCTAGTAAATATTTAAGACTTTGTGAGTTTTAAGGTCTCTTTCACAAGCATTCAAATCTCACATGACTGATTTTGGTAGTACAAAATCATTCATAGATAATACCTAAATGAACAAACATGGCTGTGTGCCAAAAGAATCTTTACTTAAAAAAACAAGCAGCCAGATGAATTTACTCTACAGGTCTTAATTTGTCAACTTAACCCTTATTTCAGGTCATAAAGAAAATGTCAATAAATTTTTAATAATTGATGTTTTACAGACTTCATTGCCACAAAAAAATAACTAAAGTAGAGAACTGAAATTAAAAGACTATTTTAAAAGTTTGGAAAGTAGAAAACTTGCTCTCACCTCACTCATATATTAGAAAAAAACCATGATACTGGAATTTACAAAATATTTAGAATTGAATAACAGAGTTCTACACATAAAAATATATGGATCTCTGCTTTCACTTATGATATGGAAGGATTCAAAGTTGTTTTGAAAAGATCAATGAACTTGATATATCCCTAATAAAATTAGAATCAGACGAAGAGAAAATACAAATTTCCAATGTCAGGAAAGAAAGAGGGGAGGAGCACTACAGATCCTATTGACAGTAAAATGATATTAAAGGAATATAAATCCAACTTTATGCCAATAAATTTGAAAACAGATTAAATGAACAAATTACTTGGAAGACCCAACTTATAAAAACTTACATGAGAAGGAACTGAGACATATATAGATATAGATGTGGATATAGATATATAGACAGAGATATATAATCTCACATATGTTAAAAATTGAATTTGTAAATAAACAATATATGTGTAATTTTTAAAAACAACCCCTCTACACACACACACACACGCGCGCACACACACACACACACACACACACACACACACACACACACAGGCTCTGATGTCTTCACTGGTGAATTTTATCAAACATTTAAAAAAGAAATAATACCAAATTTATACAAAGTGTTTCAAAGAAGAGGAAAGCAAAATACTTCTCAACTCATTTTACAAGACCAGCATATCCCTAATTTCAAAATCTATCAACACTGTTACTAGAAAACAAAACTATAGATCAATATCCCTCATGAACATAGGCACAAACACAGGCACAGGATACAAAGCAGTATCAGCAAATGGAAAAGTCATATGGGGCAAAGTCCAGAGGAAACCAGGAACAACATTCCGAGAATCCTCTTCTACTAAAGTCACATAGAATGTGCTTAATTCCCGCAGCAAGTCTGAAATAAAATCTGTGAAATGTTGTCTACCAGGAAATTTCATTAGAGACTCAATTTCGAGGGTTTTTACTGGGGGGTTGATCTTCTAGCCACCATTTGTCTAGCACATACATTCCAGACTCCAAAAAGGAAAGCAGATGTTCAGCAATAACCACATTGGTTGTACAAACAATTCAAGTTCAGTGAGCCACCCTTACCAGTTGGAGTGGAGAGAGACCTCCCAAAATCCAAGTTCCCAAACACCAGCCAAAGACAAACCATGCAAGCAAGTCTTTACAGTGATAGCAGTCTCTGACTACAGTGTTAACTCTGTTTTGAATAATGACCAAGTGAGATGTATCCAAGGAACAGGAAGGTGGTTTATTTGATTAAAAATCAACTAATGTTGATTACCAGTGTAATTTACCATGTTAACAAGATAAATTTTAAAAAAGAACATATGATCATTTAGATAGATTCAGTAAAAGTATTTGACAAAATTCAATACTCAATCATGGAAAAAACTTTTAATAAGCTGGACATAGATGGAAACTTCCTCATACCCAGAAAAAGCACGTATAAACACCTATGGATAACATCACACTTAACTGTGAAATATTGAACATTTTTCCAAAAGGCTTCCAAAAAAGGAATGTATTTACTGGAGATCCTAGACAGTGAAATATAGCAAGAATATTAAATAAAGGGTCTACATTTGGGAATAGAAGAGGTAAAGCTCTATTAGCAGACATGGTGGTTTACATGGAAAATTCTGAGTTATCTATAAAGCAACTAGTAAAATGAACAAGTGAATTAACAAATTTACAGAACACAAAGTCAATATTAAAAATGCAGTTGTTAATCTACTAGCAACCAAAATTACAAAATAAACTTTAAAATACCATTTCTAGTAGCTTTCAAAAGCAGAAAATACTAAATAATAACTTGAATGAAAAATTTGCAGACCCTCTACAAACACTGAGGGAGGTGACATCAGCAAGATGGTGGAATAGGAGATTCTCTACTCATATCCCCCCTCAGCAACAATAATTTGGCAGCCATCAGTAGACAAAAGTGCCTTTATGGGAGCTTTGGGATTCAGGCAGGAGACTGTGAGACCCTGATGGAGTTCAAGATCAAGGAGGGCCGTTTTGAGAAGGCAGACTCATTACCAGGTGGCAGGCTCATTGACAGTGGTCTTAGAAACAGCTTTGTCCCACTATGGACTTGGCTACAGCCTCATCTGGCCTTAATCCTGCCACCAGTACCATCCACCAAGGGACCTAGGAGGAATCATGTTTGTCTATGCCACAAGTAAAAGGCCTCCTGAACTCATTTCAAAAGCAGATCCTGAAATGGCCCTGTAAGTTGACACCAGCCCCTCTCAGCCATAGTTGGGAGCAGTTCTGTCATCCCAGGTACCTGGCAGGATACATGTTCCCCTATGCTCCAAAAGATAAATTCACCAAACTTAGTATGACTGCAAATCCTGAAGTAGCCCTATGATTTGGCTCCAGGCCAGCTCTGGTGCAATCCAGGGGAAATCTCGTCTTCCCAGGAACCCAGCAGGATGCACAACAGCCCATGGCCCCGAAGAGAGTCCTAAAGACTTCGGTCACCATTGAAAACTCTGAAGAAGCCCTGTATTGGTAGGAGGCATCACATTTACTGATTTTAAACTATATTGCAAAGCCATAGAGATCAAAACAATATGAACTCAAAACATAGAAGTCAAAACATAAAAACAGACACATAGACCAAAGACACAGAATAGAAACCCCAGAAATAAACGCATACATATACAATCATATATAGTCAACTAATTTCCATTGACAAAGATACCAAGAATATACAATGGGGAAAGGATAGTTCTTCAATACATGGTACTGGCTGAGAAGACTGAATATCCGTATGCATAAGAATGAAACTGAACCCTTGTCCTATCCCATATACAAAAATCAACTTAAAATGGATTAAAGACTTAAATGTAAGACCTGAAACCATAAAACTCCCAGGAAAAAAATAGGGAAAAACCTCTTTGGCATGGGTCTTGGCAACGATTTTTTAAATATGACATCAAAAGCACAGGCAACAGAAACAAAAAAAATAAGTGGGACAACATGAAACTAAAAAGTCTCTGTGCAGCAAAGGAAACAACCAATAAAATAAAGGGCAACCTATGGAATGGGAGAAAATATTTGCAAACCATATATATGATAAGAAGTTAATATCCAGAAAATATCAGGAACTCATACAACTCAATAGCAAAAATAATACTATTACTACCACTAATAATAATAAACAATATTTTTAAATGATGAAGAGGCTAAATAGAAAATTTTCAAAAGAAAACATACAAATGGCCAACAGGTACATGAAAACATGCTCAAAATCATTAATTGTCAGGGAAATACAAATCAAAACAAGGAGATATTACCTCACACCTGTTAGAAGGGCTATTATCAAAAAGACAAGACATAACAAGTATTGCCCAAGGGTATGGAGAAAAGGGATCCCTTGTACATTGTTGGTGTGAATGTAACTTTGTATAGCCATATGAAAAACAGTATGGAGGGTCCTCAAAAAATTAAAAATAGAACAGCAATCCCACTTATGGGTATATACCCAAAGGAAATGAAACCAGCATGTCAAAGAGATATTTGCACCCCCATATGTATTACAGCATTATTCACAATAGCCAAGATATGGAAACAACCTAAATGTCCATCAAGGGATGAATGGATAATAAAAACTATATATATATTTATATGTTATATTTGTCTATATAAATAAATATAGATAATATCTTTATTTTTTTTGAATTTTTTTATTTTACATTTTTATTGAATGAAAGATTCTTTAAATTCTATGGAGCGCTACAATTTTCAAAAGTTTCACACACATGATTTCATATACTCCCATAATAACCCTTTTTCTATCCCCTACCCCTATATTGCCCCTCCCACCTTCCCTCTTCCCACAGGTAACCACTAGTTTGTTCTCTGAGAGTCTGCTTCTTTTTTTTGTTTTATTCACTAGTTTGTTGTAGTTTTTAGCTTCCACATATAAGTGATATCATACAGTAGTTGTCTTTCTCTGTCTGACTTATTTCACTTAGCATAATGCACTCCAATTCCATCCATGTTACAGCAAATGGCAAAATTTCATCATTTTTTGTGGCTGAGTAGTATTCCGTGTGTATGTGTATACATATATATATATATATATATGTATATATATATATATACACACACACACACACAAACACACACATACCACAGCTTCTCCATTCATCTGTTGATGGACACTTAGATTGTTTTCATGTCAATAATGTTGCTATGAAAATGGGGGTGCATGTATCTTGTAACTGACAACCATTCAGCCACAAGACAGAAATGAGCTCAAGTGGAAAAGACAAGAATTAACCAGACAAATTCATCCAAGATCATCCAAACCCTAAAAGTGATGTGTATTAACAAAGGTTTATTTTTTATACCATTGTTTTATGAGGTAGCTTGTTGCACAGCATCACTGTGTCAATAGACAACTGACACAGAAATTGGTATCAAAGTGATATATTGGCACTATTTATAAAACTTACAATAAGGGGCTGTCAGTGAAAACAGCAGAGTTATGATCTCTGAAAATTATCTCCTCCATAAAAGCAACAAAAATGCTGACAACATTATCAAAATCAATGATTTCACTACTATGTAAATTAACCAAAGGCTCGTAGCAATTGAGAGCATTTATTGAGAAAAAACAACTAAATCAGGGAATTAACAGTTAGCTTTTTGCATTATAACTTTCTGTATTCACACCACCTCTGCTCCAACTCCATGATATTCATGAAAAATAGCAGTCCACAATGACAATGAAAATGAGTGTCCTAGCAGTCACTGGAGAGAAGAGAACAGAATTAGAGATCTGTTATGGACTGAAGGAATTAAAAATTGTACACTAGAAAATATCTACCTATCGCAAAAGAAAGCAGTAACGGGAGAATAAAAGAACAGAAATGAAATTACATACAGAAAACAAACAGCAGTTATGGCAGACTAAATCGTACCTTATCAGTGATTGTGTCAAATGTAAATAGATTAAACACACCAACTAAAAGGCAGAAGTTGGAAGAAATAATTTTTAAAAACCCATAATTGAATCACTTACTGTCTACAAAAGACACATATTAAATCTAGAGATACAAAGTTGAGTTGAATGCAAAAGTGAAAATATACGCAATGTAAAAAATGACTAAAAAGGAGCTGGAATATATATACCAATGTCAGACAAAATAGACTCTAGAGAAAAATTGTTACTGAAGATAAAAATGGACACTTTATAATGATATAAGGGTTAATCCATGAAGAAGACATAAGGATTAAAATATATATGCACCAAAAGAAAGCCTGATAATAGATAAAGCAAAAACTGACAGAATTGGAGAAATAGACAACACAACAATAGTAGTTAGATATCATTGTCCTTTATAAATGCTGTCCCCCAAATCCTCAACAAAATGCTAGCAAACCAAGTATATAAAATGATTATATACCATGACCAAGTGGGATTCATCCCAGGAAGGAAAAGGTAGCTAAACATATGAAAAATCAATGAATAAAGTAAAAAAAAAATTATCATCTCAATAAGGCAGAAAAAAAAACATTTGGTAAAGCTAAACACCCCTTCCTAATAAAAATATTCAACAAACTAGGGATAGAAGGGAGCCTCCTCAACATGATTAAAGGCATCTCTAAAAATCTCACAGCTAACTTCAATCATATTTACTGACAAAATCCTGAAAAAATTCCCCCTAAGATTAGAAACAAAGAAAGGATATTTGCTCTTTCTACTTCTATTCAACATTGTAATAGAAGTTCTAAGCAGGACAAATAGGCAAGAAAAAGAAATAAAAAGCATCCAGATTTTCTAAAAAAATTAAAATTTTCTCTATTTGCACATAGATCGTGCATACAGAAAATTCTAAGAAGCCTGGAAAGAAACTATTATAGCTATTAAGTTCAGCAAGGTTTCAGGTTATAAGATCAATGCACAAAAATCAGTTGTACTGCTATACATCAGCAGTGAGCAACCTAAAATGAAAATAAGAAAACAATTCCATATACAATAGCATCAAAAAGAATAAAACACTTAGGAATGAATTTAACAAAAGTTTAAGACATACACTGAAAACTACAAAATATGTTAAAATAAATTACACACCTAAATAAACGGAAATAAATCCTGTGTTCACGGATTCAAAAAGTAATCATTAAGATGGCAATACTTCAAAAACTGATCTATAGATTCATTGCAACCCCTATCAAAATTTCAGCTATCTTTTTAGCAGAAATTGATAAGCTGATCCTAAGATTCTTATGGAAAGGCAAAGAAGCAAGAAAAAGGAAAAGAAAGTTGGAAGGGACACTTTCCTATTTCAAAACTTACTCTAAAGCTACAGTAATCAAGACTGTGTGTTATTGTCATAAATATAGTCATATAGATCAATGGAATAAAATTGAGTCCAGAAATAAACCTATACCAATTTATGGTCAACTGATTTTCAACAAGAGTGGCAAGTTAATTCAATGAAAAGAGAATAGTCTCTTCAATAAATGTTTTGAGACAACAGGATATCCCATGCAAAGTTATTAATTTGGACCAGCTTACAAAACAGCTTACAAAAAAAAAAAGACTCTCTCTCTCTCTCTCTCTCTCTCTCACACACACACACACACACACACACACACTCTCTCTCTCTCTCTCTCTCTCTCTCTCTCTCTCTCTCTGAATATTAAGGAAAAGCCCTATTATCCTTGACTACTTCCGCTGCACATTTTCCATCCAGATAGCCCACAAATATTTGGCCCAGGAAAACCTTTCTTCATTCAAAGACGTGCTCAAAAAACATCAGGCCCAAATCTATAAAATGGATACTATAAGAAATAAAAAGGAATGGAACAGAGAAAAATTAATATCACATGAAGAATACTCACTGCTAAAGATTGTCACAGAGGCGATTCACCAACTTCTATGTTCCATATTGGCTTCTGAGGTTATTTGGACCAACTCCTCCAATGAAACAATTCTGGATGGAGGGAACATGAATAGTATTAAAAACTGGTAGGCTACCTGAGCCTCCGTAGCTCAGGGGTTAGAACAGTGGTCTCGTAAAAACTGGTAGGCTGGGAGGGAACTATCAGCCTCATATGAAGAGGGACTGTAAAGGAGGCCCAGAGCCTGCCTAAGCAAAAGAATTTAATCGCAGACTCTCTCCAGATGGATTTGAGATCTCATAGGACTATATCTTCATGGTAAAGGTGAAACAAAAGTAAACCCATTCCCATCTCCAATCTCAAGGAACTTCAGCAGAGGTTGTCTTGGTACTGAGCAGAGCAGGGAGTGATACAGCAAGAATATGTAACCCTGATAAATAATAGCCGTAGTCTGGCTGTCACATATGTTTGTAGTCCAGCTCCACATTGCTTGAGTACTACAGGAAACCTCAAGATAAGAATTGGGGAGTGGGGGGCAGTTATCCCAGATTATCAGTGATCCCAGGCACACAGCAGAAGCAGGTTTCATCCTAAACCATTCACATTTGGGATTTTACTATTTGTTTCCTGAATAAGAGTAGACTTTAATTTTAATATCTTTTTCATATTTTGTGTGAGCTTGGTATCAAAGTTCTGCTAGCCTCATAAAATAAACTTAGGATGTTTCCTCTTTTTTTATTTTTTAGAATTCTTCATATAAATTGGAATGCTCTACTTGGAAAAAAAATGCAGGTCTAGTGTTTTATCTGTTAGACCAGTTTTAATTAATTCTTCATTTCCTTTAATGTTTATGACTATTAGATTATATATTTCTTCTTATATCACTCTTACTAAGTTATATATTTATAAATGTGTCCATTTGATCTAAATTTTCAAATTTTTAGTATAAAGTGTTTAGTATATTCTCGTATTATTAGCTTCTTAATCTATATTGTATCCATAGTCATGTACACCTTTTAATTCTTAATCTTATTTGTGCTTTCTTTCCTTAATTCATCTTGCCTGGGGTTTGTCTATTTCATTATTTTTTTCAAAGAATGAAACTTTGGCTTTATTGATTCTATTTCATTTTATTAATTTCCACTGCATCATTATTATCACTTCACCTTGGTTTTTCAGAATTGTGTTGCTTCTTTTCTAATTCTTAAGGTAGATACCTAGCACATTAATTTGCAAGTTTTTCTTCTTTTCTAGTATAAACATTTAAGCCTATAAATTCTTATTGAAACACCACTTTGTTGCTAGTCACAAGTTTAATCCCTAATATTTTCAAAATCATTAAGTTCTAATTATTCCATTATGATAATCCATGAATTGTTGAGAAGTGTGCATTTATGTTGATTTTTTAAATCAAATTCCAAATTAACTGTACTTTGATTTCCACTAGTTTTCAATCACAATCTTTTCACTAGTTGTCTAAATCTCCTCTCAAGACTTTAGTCACATCAATCGCTCTATCATCTTGAGGAACACTCTCCCGGAGCCTACTGACCTGAAAGAACCTTGACAGACTGCCCTCTATGTCAGGTTCAAACCTGTCATCCCAAGATCTCCCTTCACTGTTCTAGGGATTTCATTTATCTCTCCTGCGCTGTTCCTCCTATTTTCTGCATCCCACATCTTCCTATTTCTTGGTTTACTTCTTTCTTTTGGTGGAGAAAAATCTCCAGTAGCTTCCTGAGAAAAGCACACAGGAGGTCAAATTTTTTAGAGCTCATATGTCTGAGAGTATCTTTTACATATAGATTTAATTAGTTTATATATGCCCAGAATCATTTTTCTTACAAATTTTTAAAGCCTCATTCCATTGCCTTCTGTTTTATATTGATGATGTTGAAAATTCTTAAGCCATTCTGAATCTATGTTTAATCCTCTGGAAATCTGTACAATTCTCTCTTTGTTCCCAGTGTTCTGAAATTTCACACTGATATATCTTGGCATGAGTCTACTTTCATCTATTTTTGTGGGTGCTAGTCTTTTAATAAATAAATGAACATCTTTAAGTGCTACAGATTTTTCTTGAATTATTTTGCTGACAATTTTCCCCCCTCCATTTTATGTATTTTTTTCTTTCTAAAACTGATATAATTAAAATATTCGAGAAAATTTTCTAGGAGAAGAGAAGATAGCTACACTGATTCTGAGCTTCAACGTTCTCCCCAGCTATAGAAAAATGAACATATGTGTACAGAGCTCTGGGACAAAAGATAACTAAATCATTGCCCCTGCCTTCAGTGAGCTCCCAGTCCAAAGGGAGACAAGTAAAAATGATGTAGAAAAAGGGTATTTAAAGTGCTACTGGAAGAAGCAACATTGTGAAAATGACTCTACTACCTAAAGCAATCTACAGATTCAATGGAATCCCTATCAAACTACCACTGGCATTGTTCACAGAACTAGAACAAAAAATTTCACAATTTGTATGGAAACACAGAAGACCCTGAATAGCAAAAGAAATCTTGAGAACGAAAAACAGAGCTGGAGGAATCAGGCTCCTTGACATCAGACTATACTACAAAGCTACAGTAATCAAGACAGTATGGTACTGGCATAAAAACAGAAATATAGATCAATGGAAGAGGATAGAAAGCCCAGAGATAAACCCACGAACATATGGTCACCTTATCTTTGGTAAAGGAGGCACGAATGCACAGTGGAGAAAGGACAGCCTCTTCAATAAGTGGTGCAGGGACAACTGGACAGGTACATGTAAAAGTATGAGATTAGAACACTCCCTAACACCATACACAAAAATAAACTCCAGATGGATTAAAGGCCTAAATGTAAGGCCAGAAACTATCAAACTCTTAGAGGAAACCATAGGCAGAACACTCTATGACATAAATCACAGCAAGATCCTTTTTGACTCACCTCCTAGAGAAATGGAAATAAAAACAAAAATAAACAAATAGGATCTAATGAAACGTCAAAGTTTTTGCACAGCAAAGGAAACCATAAACAAGGCCAAAAGACAACCCTCAGAATGGGAGAAAATATTTGCAAATGAAGCAACTGACAAAGGATTAATCTCCAGAATTTACAAGCAGCTCATGCAGCTCAATCACAAAAAAACAAACAACCCAATCCAAAAATGTAAAGAAGAAGACGTAAATAGACATTTCTCCAAAGAAGATATACAGATTGCCAACAAACACATGAAAGAATGCCCAACATCATTAACCATTAATGAAATGCAAATCAACACTACAATGAGATATCATCTCACACCAGTCAGAATGGCCACCATCAAAAAATCTAGAAACAATAAATGCTGGAGAGGATGTGGAGAAAAAGGAAAACTCTTGCACTGCTGGTGGGAATGTGAATTGGTACAGCCACTATGGAGAACAGTATGGAGGTTCCTTAAAAAACTACAAATAGAACTACCATATGACCCAGCAATCCCACTACTGGGAATATACCCTGAGAAAACCATAATTCAAAAAGAGTCATGTACCAAAATGTTCACTGCAGCTCTATTTACAATAGCCAGGAGATGGAAACCTAAGTGTCCATCATCGGATGAATGGATAAAGAAGATGTGGCACGTATATACAATGGAATATTACTCAGCCATAAAAAAGAACAAAATTGAGTTATTTGTAGTGAGGTGGATGGACCTAGAGTCTGTCATACAGAGTGAAGTAAGTCAGAAAGAGAAAGACAAATACCGTATGCTAACACATATATATGGAATCCAAGGAAAAAAATGTCATGAAGAAACTTAGGGGCAACATAGGACTAAAGATGCAGACCTACTAGAGAATGGACTTGAGGACACGGGGAGGGGGAAGGGTAAGCTGTGATAAAGTGAGAGAGTGGCATGAACATATATACACTACCAAATGTAAAATAGATAGCTAGTGGGAAGCAGCTGCATAGCACAGGGAGCTTGGTGCTTTTTGACCACCTGGATGGGTGGGATAGGGAGGGTGGGAGGGAGGGAGACGCAAGAGGGAGGAGATATGGGAACATATGTATATGTATAACTGATTCACTTTGTTATAAAGCAGAAACTAATGCACCATTGTAAAGCAATTATACTCCAAAAAAGATGAAAAAAATAAAGTGCTATGGGAACCCACAAAAAGGACAGAGTAACTGTGACAGGAAACTTGGTTGGGGCAGTTGGAGACTAGGAAGTCTCAGAATGTGCTTCTACTGTGTCACATCTGAGCATAGGCAAGAAGAATGGATCTTAATCTTTATGAAGTCACAGACCTTTGGGGGGACGTAATGAAATCTATGACACTTCTTCCAATAAAAATACATGTAACACACATACACACACATGTATATTTTGCTTCCTCACTCAGAATGTGCAGTCTTAAGACCTCTTGGTATAGAAGGATGTGTAGACAAGAGGAGGAAGAGAGTCCATACAGAGGAAACAGAATGTCAAAATCCTGCAGACATGAAAATCCTGTGCATTACTGGAGTGGAGGAAACTGTAACATAATTGAGTATGATTGGAGCATAAGCTGGAAAGAGAGTCAGGCATGTCATAAGATGAAAATAGAAGATAGATAAGAAGACAAACAGAGATAAAGCATGAAGTATCTCAAATGTCAGTCAGGTACTTTGTTTACTCAGAGACTACACCATGATTGAGAGAGCTTACACAGGACATGTCAACCCTCTCCCAACTGCTAAAAAATATAACTGTTAGAGCTAGTGTCGAGTGGAATACTAATTGATATTCTATGAGTGTGGAGTTTCACGGGCATTCACTGTAGGTGTTGAGTGTGCACTACTCACATCTCAAGCTTACAGCTTTATGAGAGAAATAAAATGTTAGAGTGAAATCAAAAGCCCCTGAATATCAGTTATTTTACTCCTTAATAACGTACAGCAGAATGTCAGTCTTCAATGAACTGTAATGGTTCTCAACACTAGCAGCAAATTAGATTTACCTGGGGAACTTTCAAAAACCGTACCATGCCTGAGATCCACCCCAAACTAAATAAATTAGAATATGTGGGGAACAGCCTGGGCCTCTGAACTTTTTGAAGCTCTCCAGATAACTTTAATGTGCAACTGGAATGGAGAACTACTATGTTAAGAAAAACACCCCACAAAAGCAAATTCCTACCTACTAGTCTAGTCTTAATTCTTTCTTTTTTTTTTTAACATCTTTATTGGAGTATAATTGCTTTACAATGGTGTGTTAGTTTCTACTTTATAACAAAGTGAATCAGTTACACACATACATATATCCCCATACCTCTTCCCTCTTGCATCTCCCTCCCTCCCACCCTCCCTAGGTGGTCACAAAGTACCGAGCTGATCGCCCTGTGCTACGCTGCTGCTTACCACTAGCTATCTATTTTACATTTGGTAGTGTATATATGTCCATGCCACTCTCTCATTTTGTCCCAGCTTACCCTTCCCCCTCCCGGTGTCCTCAAGTCCATCCTCTAGTAGGTCTGCGTCTTTATTCCCGTCTTGCCCCTAGGTTCTTCATGACCCTTTTATTATTTTTTTTAGATTCCATATATATGTGTTAGCATACAGTATTTGGTTTTCTATTTCTGACTTACTTCACTCTGTATGACAGACTCTAGGTCCATCCACCTCACTACAAATAACTCAATTTCGCTTTTTTAATGGCTGAGTAAGATTCCATTGCATATATGTGCCACATCTTCTTTATCCATTCATCTGTCAATGGACACTTAGGTTGCTTCCATGTCCTGGCTACTGTAAACAGAGCTGCAGTGAACATTGTGGTACATGACTCTTTTTGAATTATGCTTTTCTCAGGGTATATGCCCAGGAGTGGGATTGCTGGGTCATATGGTAGTTCTATTTGTAGTTTTTTAAGGAACCTCCATACTGTTCTCCATAGTAGCTGTATCAATTTACATTCCCGCCAACAATGCAAGAGGGTTCCCTTTTCCCCACACCCTCTGCAGCATTTATTGTTTGTAGATCTTTTGATGATGGCCATTCTGACTGGAGTGAGGTGATACCTCATTGTAGGTTTGATTTGCATTTCTCTAATGATTAATGATGTTGAGCATTCTTTCATGTGTTTGTTGGCAATCTGTACATCTTATCTGGAGAAATGTCTATTTAGGTCTTCTGCCCATTTTTTGATTGGGTTGTTTGTTTTTTTGATACTGAGCTGCATGAGCTGCTTGTAAATTTTGGAGATTAATCCTTTGTCAGTTGCTTCATTTGCAAATATTTTCTCCCATTCTGAGGGCTGTCTTTTGGTCTTGTTTATGGTTTCCTTTGCTGTGCAAAAGCTTTGGAGTTTCATTAGGTCCCATTTGTTTATTTTTGTTTTTATTTCCATTTCTCTAGGAGGTGGGTCAAAAAGGATCTTGCTGTGATTTATGTCATAGTGTTCTGCCTATGTTTTCCTCTAAGAGTTTGATAGTGTCTCGCCTTACATTTAGGTCTTTAATCCATCTGGAGTTTATTTTTGTGTATGGTGTTATGGAATGTTCTGATTTCATTCTTTTACATGTAGCTGTCCAGTTTTCCCAGCACCACTTATTGAAGAGTCTCTCCATTGTATATTGTTGCCTCCTTTATCAAAAATAAGGTGATCATATGTGCGTGGGTTTATCTCTGGGCTTTCTATACTGTTCCATTGATCTATATTTCTGTTTTTGTGCCAGTACCATACTGTCTTGATTACTGTAACTTTGTAGTATAGTCTGAAGTCACGGCGCCTGATTCCTCCAGCTCCGTTTTTCTTTCTCAAGATTGCTTTGGCTATTTGCGGTCTTCTGTGTTTCCATACAAATTGTGAAATTTTTTGTTCTAGTTCTGTGAAAAATGCCAGTGGTAGTTTGATAGGGATTGCATTGAATCTGTAGATTGCTTTGGGTAGTAGAGTCATTTTTCACAATGTTGATTCTTCCAGTCCAGGAACATGGTGTATCTCTCCATCTATTTGTATCATCTTTAATTTCTTTCATCGGTGTCTTATAATTTTCTGCATACAGTTCTTTTGTCTCCTTAGGTAGGTTTATTCCTAGGTATTTTATTCTTTTTGTTACAATGGTAAATGGGAGTGTTTCCTTAATTTCACTTTCAGATTTTTCATCATTAGTGTATAGGAATGCAAGAGATTTCTGTGCATTAATTTTGTATCCTGCTACTTTACCAAATTCATTGATTAGCTCTAGTAGTTTTCCGGTAGCATCTTTAGGATTCTCTATGTATAGTATCATGTCATCTGCAAACAATGACAGCTTTACTTCTTCTTTTCTGATCTGGATTCCTTTTATTTCTCTGATTGCTGTGGCTAAGACTTCCAAAACTATGTTGAATAAGAGTGGTGAGAGTAGGCAACCTTGTCTTGTTCCTGATCTTAGTGGAAATGGTTTCAGTTTTTCACCATTAAGGATGATGTATGGCCTTTATTATGTTGAGGTACGTTCCCTCTATGCCTACTTTCTGGAGGGTTTTTATCATTGATGCGTGCTGAATTTTGTCAAAAGCTTTCTTAGTCTTAATTCTATTACAGTGTTTCCATGTAGCATTATACATCTCAAAAATAATGTTTTAAAAAAATTTAAGTATATGTTTGGCCATTTGATTTCCTTTGCTAAGCTACCAAGAATGTCACATGAGGGACTATAGGGGTCTTGAAGGGAGTCTGAACAGTATGCTTGGGGATCCATATCAGGACCTACAGGCAGCTAGTCTCTGCTGGGAATGTTCACAGTGGGCTTTTTCACATTTTACAGTCTCATCTCCTTAGTGTTCTGCCTGAGGCTATGGCTCTCTTCATAGCTTACAGATCTGTCTGGCAAAAAGGCTACATGCATCAACAGTTTTTGCTAAGTGTCTTGTGATTAATTGGATGGCCTTTTAGTTCGGCAGTGTCTGAGGAAAAGATTTTTCCTATTTTGGCTAGGAAGCCACAAGGATTAGTTGTGCTAAAATATTTAGCTTTACCAGAGCTAATAAGCCATCCATTGCCTTAAATGAAATATACAGCATCAAATATTTTCATTTTACTTATACTTAAACACTTTATGGATTTGCAATCAATTATTTCTTATATTCTGTACTCTGTTGAACCTGAACATAGAACTGCAAGAAGAGGGCGATGCAATGATTTATATAACACATATTTATAGACCTTACTATGTATCAAGAAGTGTGCTAAGTGATGAGATTAGAAGACAGCATGTATCCACCCTCAAGGTGCTCTCGTTCTACTATAATGGTATAATAACTCCATATTGCATCATAAAAGTTCCATAGGAGAGGTACATCAAGAAAACAAACAAACAAATGGTGAATTCATGAGATGTCATACTTATAGCTGAGAGAGGTTAGAGCCAGGTCTTCAAGGGCCATAAATGCCCAGGATAGAAAGTTTAGAAAAAACTCTCTAGACAAAAGGGGAGGTTTGGTTTTGTTTTTGGTGTTTCTTTGCATTTTTTTTTGTTTTTTTGCATAGAAAAATGATAAAGTCCGAGGTTCAGGAAGGTTATAAGGTTAACTGCAATACAGAGAATGGATTGAAAATTGGCAAGAGAAGAAGCAAAGTGAGTTAAGGATTTTATTAAATAGTTTAAGTAAGAGGTGATGTTGAGCAAAGGAAATGGAAGTAAGGATTGAAAGAAGAGACAGATGTTAGAATCATTATAGAGATGAAGTATAAAGGACTTAGCATGCATTTTCAATTTGAGATTACTAAATAAATTGTAGGGCTATTAGCATTCATCTATCCCTTTAATCACTCAACAAATCTTTATTAGATAACTATTATGAATCAAGCACTGTGTTGTAGGTACATTCTGGAGGTACAGCAATGAATATCGTAATGAATGGTCCCTGCCTTCATATAGCTTCATGTACTAGGAGAGACAAATAAGTAAAACACACAATAATTAACAAAAAGTTATAAGTGCTGTGAAGGAAGTCTTGAGATGCTGAAAGAGAACATCAGGCAGTAGTGATTGATGGTTGTGGTGATGGACATAACTACCTTACATCGGGCATTAAGTGAAGCCCTCTCTAAGGAAGTATTATATTTCAGAGGAGATCTGAAGGATTGTATCAGAAAGAGCAAGCATTGAAGAAGCAGGGAAATCAAATGCAAAAGTTCTGAAATGGGACAATATTATTACATTTCTGTGTTTGAAGAGGGAACTGCTAATGTGTTTAATGAGGCTGCGAAGTTGAGTAAGATGAAAACGGTAAACTGACCACTGCCTTAGTAGCACAGATGTTACTGTTGACCTTGGTGTAAGCAGTTCCCGCTGACTAAGGAAAAACACAAATTAGAGTGAATTGAACAGTGAGTGGAAAGAAAGGAGGGAAGTGGATACAGTGTGTTTAGTTGAGGAAAGAAATGAGAGGGTAGCTGGAGGGGGATGTAGAACAGGTGAAGTCCCGGTTTGTGATATAAGAATTTAGATCCCATCTGTATACTGAGCTGCTAGAGAGGGAGAGAAAAGAAAACTGGGAGCAGGGGATAATGCCTTCTAGTACCTCCAATTCACCCTCGCCTTGTATCTGTGCTGGATAAATTACTCCAAGTTGATTCTTTCCAAAGTTGGGCTCTATTGGTAGAAAGATGAAGTAGGGAAGAGAAGGACATTGTAGACTGCACAGGGAAGTAAAGGTATTAAGCACCACAGAGGAAGAGAAGGGTGTGGGAAAACTGAGATTCTGGTCACCTAACTGCATGCTGCCTAATTTCTAGTGTAGCTTCACGTCAGACCTGCCCCAAATTCCAAAAGAACAGAGGTTGCTTCATTTGATCTAACCAAGTACTAAGTGGCAAGGTAGGGAGCATACTCTGCTCTTTCCCTACCTTTAAAAGTCAGTTTAGTGGCCCCAGAATGTTATTCACCATTAAATACAATTTATAAAATATGTTGTAGAACCACCAATATTTTATTTTATCAACCAGGGACATTTTAGACATCCTACCATGTACATCCATCATCTCATGAAATAAAGAATATTTTAGGACCAAAAAGTAGGAAGAACATAATATCAGGATTAAAAACAACAAATGCAGCTTCATAGAAAATTTCTCTACACTGATTTCTTATTTTATTTCGAAGTGTGTCATGGACTGGTGAAAATACCATCCCAGTCTTGTGTCAGTATGGAAATTAGTGTTAGGAAATCACCGAACTGCATGACTTATAAAATCTCTTCCAATTCACATTCTATGATTCAGTTAATAGTAATGAAAAACTATCATATTTGAAGTAAAATAGTTTCTTTTTCATGTGCTATTCAATGATCTTATACATAACTTTCCCCAAGTCACCTTTGCAGTTCTCTTAGCCTTAGGGATCTAAAGCAATGCTCTGCCATTCTCATCAGTTTCACACGCTCCTTCTCCCAAGTCTTCAGAGAGCCCAGGGCATTTACAATAAACACCTTTCTCAGCACAAGATAACAGCAGTTTCGACTGTTTTCCATCAGCCTGAATGTTGAAGACCTCAGTAATCACACTCCACTCTTTACCAATCCAAAATCAAAAACACAGATTAATTTTCAAAGAACAGAAAGAAAAAACTGAAAGAAAAGAAAAGAAAAGATAAAGCTTCCTCACTGAAAGAAGCTCACTGGCTAGCTTATTTGGATACTTTTATTTCTAAGATGTCCAAGTATCTAGCATTTACAAGCACTCTTAAAGCGACATATTAAAATAGTATATCAGGGCTTCCCTGGTGCTGCAGTGGTTGCAAATCCGCCTGCCAATGCAGGGGACGTGGGTTCGTGCCCCAGTCCGGGAAGATTCCCACATGCCGCGGAGCGGCCGGGCCCGTGAGCCATGGCCACTGAGCCTGTGTGTCCGGAGCCTGTGCTCCGCAACAGGAGAGGCCACAACAGTGAGAGGCCCACGTACCGCAAAAAAAAAAAAAAAAAAAAAAAAAAAAAGTATATCAAATAGGATATTTTAAAAGATGACTTAAGTTCTTACCAGTGAACTCAAAATACCAGAATTGTTACTCGCTTAATGAGAGCTCTGATCTGTGGGCATGTCCCTGATGACCCCGTTCTAATTCTACTAGTAAGGGCCTAGGGCAGTTTCTTCCACTGCAGGGTCTGCTTTATTGAATTCCCTGCCTGTCCTAATTCTATATATTTCCAATTAGCTGACCTTCAAAGCTGACGTTGGAGGAAGAAAATTGTTTTCTGACAAGCTAACATTTTAAGGCTAATGGTTTTTAATAAGCAATTGAGTTTGCAGCATTCAGCTCTTGTTATGTTTTATTGGGTTTTGAGTTTTAATTTGGTATGTGTGTTTTGGCATGACTCCATGGAAGATGCAATTTTAAAGATGGAATCAATAAGATTCACTGTGATGTATAATATGAGATTTCCAAGCTTAACTTTCAATACAAAATACTAGGCTTGGTTCTTTCTGGAGCCCTGCAAAAGAAAATGTGTTGATTCCTTAGGGCTTTGCTCACGGTAGTTTTTTGAAATCTTGTTCACACTACTCAAATGTCCAAATCTGCTCTCCTTTCAACAGCTCTCACTCAGGACCCTTGACCTCATCTCCTTATTCTTGAAGAGATGAAGTTTACCTAGCAGGAGAGCCTAAGTACAGCTTTTCCTCTTTAAAATCTCTCTATTGCTTTCTAAAGTGTTGCTAATTAAGAGGGACTTAATAAATCTTTGTTAAATGACTAGTTGAATGAATTTTTTCCTCTCTTCCTTCTTCTCTGACTAGACGCAAGATAACCTCTTCCTTTCCAAGACTAACACCTCTTAATGATATAGAATTTATCTGATTGCATCCCTTCCTGCCTTCTTCAAGACCTTGCTTCATCATGTATTCCCTCCTAGTCTAAGTATCTTTGATCTTGATTTCTCCATGGGTCACTTAGAGGCTTCCTATAAACACAGACAGATGTCTCAAATTTGTTAAACTACGGTCTGAGGGAGAAAGGGAGTGGTGACTGGGATAGGGCACATGCCAGGGATACTGTGTTGGGTGGCAATGTTCTATTGCTTGATATCTGAGTGGTAGAGATAAAACCATATATTCCCACAAACTCATTTTGTGCTCTTTCTATATCTATGATTTATTTAACAATAAAAGGGTTTAAAGGAAAAAAAAATCACCTGAAGGGCAAGAGAATAATTAGAATTATTGATAATCAGCTTGAGAAAGTGAACAACTCTAATGACTAGACAGCAAATCCTTTTGCAAGTCAGCTAATTTCTAATGCTTTGTTTTCAACAAAATTGAAGAATGACTTGCAGCTGTCATATAATTATATATAATATATAATTTTAATTATATATAAAATATATAATTTTGAGTATGTAGCTAACAAAGTTTTAAAAAATTAAGTGAAATTTCCATAAAAGAAAAACACCTCTACTGTTTCCATATAATTATTTATGAGAACAAAGTCTCTTTAGAGCTTTCATCCATAAAAACAAAAAATGAAGGTACAATTAATAATGAATTCTGTCTCATTCTAGCAATTAATAATAATCATCTATGTACAAGAGTGAATGGAGGGAGGTAGAAACAATTGCATGCATCTCATTAAGAAATGCATTTTCAACAAATGTTAACATTTTATGTTTGGTAATTAATTTCCAAAAAAATTTAATACCTTATTTTTAATCCATTGTATGCTAGTATTAATTGCAATTCTAAGCGAACTCAGAAGAAATTTAACACTAGAGCCTTTATGTCCACTTGATATAAAAAATGTGTATAATTTTTTCTGAAATTAATTATCAGGTGATCCATAAAATGGCTTTTAAGTGTTAGGAAACAATGGGCTGCCAAGAATGAAGCTTACAAATATAATGTTGAAGGGAAAAAAAGCAAGTCACAAAGAGTATACACTTCTCTTTATATAAAGTTGAAACACAGGTAAAACGAATCTATGTCAGGGATTGGCAAACCTTTCCCATAAAGGGACAGATAGTGAATATTTCAAATCTTGTGGGCCACACAGTGTCTGTCCCAACAACTCAATTCAGGCATTGTGACAAGAAAAACACCAGACACAATACATAATCGAAGGTATGTGTCTGTGTTCCAGTAAAACTACAAAAAACAAATGGCAGGCCAGATTTGGCCTGTGAGCTGTAGGATGACAGACCCTGATCTATATTGTTTAGAGGGTGCACACACACATGCAGCACTATAATGGTACTATGATACAGCTGAGAGAGAGGCAGAGTTACAACTGGCTAGAGGTACAGGTGTAAAGTCTAGAATGACAGTAATATTTTGTTTCTTGACCTCAGTCCATTATTACAATGTTGCTCACTATACAAACATTTCTTAAATGTTATTTATGTTTATGCCTTTTTCTGTGTATTACATTTCACAATACAATTTTAAAATAATCCTTCCATTTTATTACATATTGTTAAATGACACAACAAAAATCATATTAACTTATTTTATGCCAATAATGAATAAACATACTCCTTTCTTTACACACTCAACAAAGCATATTGCTAGGCTTTGACCTAAAAATCTCAATTCTAGGAATTGATCCCAAGAAACTAATTGAACAGGGAAAAACTATGTACAATAGTATCCCCTTATTTGTGGTGGATGCATTGCAAGATGCCCAGACGATGCTTGAAACTGCAGATAGTACTAAACCCCATATATATTACATTTTCTCCTATACCTACATACCAATGATAAAGTTTAATTTATAAATTAGGCACTGTAAGAGATATCAGAATTGCCAGCATCACTACTCTTCTGCTCTGAGGCCATTATTAAATGAAATACAGATTACTTGGACACAAGTACTGCTGATACTGCTCCAGCCAATCTGATACCTGAGCCAGCTACTAAGCGACTAACAGGTGGGATCCACCAGACAAAGGGATGATTAATGTCCCGGGCAGGACTGAACAGGATGGTGTGAGATTTCATCTTGCTACTCAGTATCGCACACAGTTAAAACTTATGGTTCAACTAACTGCTGAAAAATCATCGACAGGAAGACACTGGAACTCACCAAAATACATACCCCACATCCAAAGACAAAGGAGAAGCTGCAATGAGATGGTAGGAGGGGCGCAATCACAATAAAATCAAAACCCATAATTGCTGGGTGTGTGACTCACAAACTGGAGAACACTTATACCACAGAAGTCCACCCACTGGAGTGAAGGCTCTGAGCCCCACGTCAGGCATCCCAACCTGGGGGTCCAGCAACAGGAGGAGGAATTACTAGAGAATCAGACTTTGAACGCTAGCAGGATTTGATTGCAGGACTTTGACAGGACTGGGGGAAACAGAGACTCCACTCTGGGAGGGCACACACAAAGTAGTGTGCACATCGGGACCCAGGTGAAGGAGCACTGACCCCACAGGAGACTGAACCAGGCCTACATGCTAGTGTTGGAAGGTCTCCTGCAGAGGCAGGGGTGGCTGTGTCTCACTGTGAGGACAAGGACACTGGCAGCAGAAGTTCTGGGAAGTATTCATTGGCGTGAGCCCTCCCAGAGTCCACCATTAGCCCCACCAAAGAGCCGGGTAGGCTCCAGTGTTGGGTCACCTCAGGCCAAACAACCAACAGGGAGGGGAACCCAGCCAAACCCATCAGCAGACAAGTGGATTAAACTTTTACTGAGCTCTGCCCACCAGAGCAACAGTCAGCTCTACCCACCACCAGTCCCTCCCATCAGGAAACTTGCAGAAGCCTCTTAGATAGCCTCCTCCACCAGAGGGCAGACACCAGAAGCAAGAAGAACTACAGTCCTGCAGCCTGTGGAACAAAAACCACATTCACAGAAAGATAGACAAGATGAAAAGGCAGAGGGCTATGTACCAGATGAAGGAACAAGATAAAACCCCAGAAAGACAACTAAATGAAGTGGAGATAGGCAACCTTCCAGAAAAAGAATTCAGAATAATGATAGTGAAGATGAGCCAGGACCTAGGAAAAAGAATGGAGGCAAAGATCGAGAAGATGCAAGAAATTTTAAACAAAGACCTAAAAGAATTAAAGAACAAACACCTAGAAAAATTAAAGAACAAACAAACAGAGATGAACAATACAACGACTGAAATGAAAAATACACTAGAAGGAATCAATAGCAGAATAACTGAGGCAGAAGAACGGATAAGTGACCTGGAAGCAGAACAGTAGAATTCACTACCGTGGAACAGAATAAAGAAAAAAGAATCAAAAGAAATGAAGACAGACCAAGAGACCTCTGGGACAACATTAAATGCAACAACATTCGTACTATGGGGGTCCCAGAAGGAGAAGAGAGAGAGAAAGGACCCAAGAAAATATTTGAAGAGATTATAGTAAAAAAATTCCCTAACATGGGAAAGAAAATAGCCACCCAAGTCCAGGAAGTGCAGAGAGTCCCAGGTAGGATAAACCCAAGAAGAAACACTCTGAGACACATAGTAATCAAACTGACAAAAATTAAAGACAAAGAAAAATTATTGAAAGCAACAAGGGAAAGATGACAAATAACATACAAGGGAACTCCCATAAGGTTAACAGCTGATTTCCCAGCAGAAACTCTAAAAGCCAGAAGGGAGTGGCATGATATATTTAAAGTGATGAAAGGGAAGAGCCTACAACAAAGATTACTCTACCTAGCAAGAATCTCATTCAGATTCGACAGAGAAATTAAAAACTTTACAGACAAGCAAAAGCTAAGGGAATTCAGCACAACCAAACCAGCTTTACAACAAATGCTAAAGGAACTTCTCTAAGTGGGAAACACAAGAGAAGAAAAGGACCTACAAAAAAAAACCCATAACAATTTAAAAAAATGTAATAGGAACATACATTTCGATAACCACCTTAAACGTGAATGGATTAAATGCTCCAACCAAAAGACAAAGGCTCGCTGAATGGATACAAAAACCAGACCCATATATATGCTGTCTATAAGAGACCCATTTCAGACCTAGGGACACACACAGACTGAAAGTGAGGGGATGGAAAAAGATATTCCATGCCAACAGAAATCAAAAGAAAACTGGAGTAGCAATACTCATATCAGATAATATAGACTTTAAAATACAGAATGTTACAAGAGACAAAAAAGGACACTACGTAATGATCAAGGGATCAATCCAAAAAGAAGATATAACAATTATAAATATATATGCACCCAACATAGGAGCACCTCAATAAATAAGGCAACTGCTAACAGCTATAAAAGAGGAAATCGACAGTAACACAATAATACTGGGGGACTTTAACACCTCACGTACACCAATGGACAGATCATGCAAACAGAAAATTAGTAAGGAAACAGAGGCTTTACATGACACAACACACCAGATAGATTTAATTGATATTTATAGGACATTCCATCCAAAAACAGCAGATTACACTTTCTTCTCAAGTGCACATGGAATATTCTCCAGGATAGATCACAACTTGGGTCACAAGTCAACCCTCAGTAAATTTAAGAAAACTGAATTCATATCAAGCATATTTTCTGACCACAATGCTATGAGACTAGAAATCAATTACCAGGAAAAAATCATAAAAAACACAAACACATGGAGGCTAAACAATAAATCAAAGAGGAAATCAAAAAATACCTAGAGACAAATTACAATGAAAACACAACGATCCAAATCTATGGGATGCAGCAAAAGCATTTTTAAGAGGGAAGTTTATAGCAATACAAGCTTACCTCAAGAAACAGGAAAAATTTCAAATAAAAAATCTAACCTTACACCTAAAGGAACTAGAGAAAGAAAAACAAACAAAACCCCAAGTTAGCAGAAGGAAAGAAATCATAAAGATCAGAGCAGAAATAAATGAAATAGAAACAAGGAAAACAATAGCAAAGACCAATAAAACAAAAAGCTGGTTCTTTGAGAAGATAAACAAAACTGATAAACCATTAGCCAGATTCGTCAAGAAAGAGAGGGAGAGGGAGAGGACTCAATAAAATTAGAAATGAAAGAGGAGAAGTTACAACAGACATTGCAGAAATACAAAGCATCCTAAGAGACTACTACAAGCAACTCTATGCCAATAAAATGGACAACCTGGAAGAAATGGACAAATTCTTAGAAAGGTATAACCTTCCAAGACTGAACTAGGAAGAAACAAAAAATATGAACAGACCAATCACAAGTAATGAAATTGAAACTGTGATTAAAAATCTTGCAACAAACAAAAGTCCAGGACCGGATGGCTTCACAGGTGAATTCTATCAAATATTTAGAGAAGAGCTAAAACCCATCCTTCTCAAAATCTCCCAAAAATTTGCAGAGGAAGGAACGCACCTAAATTCATTCTATGAGGCCACCATCACCCTGATAACAAAACAAGATGAAGATACTACAAAAAGAGAAAATTACAGACCAATATCACTGATGAATATAGATGCAAAAATCCTCAACAAAACACTAGCAAACAGAATCCAACAGCACATTAAAAGGATCATACACCATGATCAAGTGGGATTTATCCCAGGGATGCAAGAATTCTTCAATATATGCAAATCAATCAATGTGATACACCATATTAACAAATTGAAGAATAAAAACCATATATGATCATCTCAACACATGCAGAAAAAGCTTTTGACAAAATTCACACCCATTTTGATCAAAACTGTCCAGAAAGTGGGCATAGAGGGAACCTACCTCAACATAATAGAGGCCATCTACAACAAATCCACAGCAAATATCATTATCAATGGTGAAAAACTGAAAGCATTTCCTCTAACATCAGGAACAAGACAAGGATGTCCACTCTCACCCCTATTATTCAACACAGTTTTGGAAGTCCTAACCATGGCAATCAGAGAAGAAAAAAAAAAATAAAAGGAATACAAATTGGAAAAGAAGAGGTAAAACTGTCACTGTTTGCAGATGACATGATACTATACATAGAGAATCCTAAAGATGCCACCAGAAAACTACTAGAGCTAATCAATGAATTTGGTAAAATTGCAGGATACAAAATCAATGCACAGAAATCTCTTGCATTCCTATATACTAATAATGAAAAATCTGAAAGAGAAATTAAGGAAACACTCTCACTTACCAGTGCAACAAAAAAGAATAAAATGCCTAGGAATAAACCTACCTAGGGAGACAAAAGACCTGTATGCAGAAAACTATAAGACACTGATGAAAGAAATTAAAGATGATACAAACAGATGGAGAGCTATACCATGTTCTTGGATTGGAAGAATCAATATTGTGAAAATGACTATACTATCCAAAGCAATCTACAGATTCAATATAATCCCTATCAAATTACCAATGGCATTTTTTACAGAACTAGAACAAAAAAATCTTAAAATTTGTAGGGAGACTCAAAAGACCCTGAATAGCCATAGTCTTGAGGGAAAAAAACGGAGCTGGAGGAATCAGACTCCCTGACTTCAGACTATACTAAAAACCTACAGTAATGAAGACAATATGGTACTGTTACAAAAACAGAAATATAGGTCAATGGAACAGGATTGAAAGCCCAGAGATAAACCCACACACCTCTGGTCAACTAATCTATGACAAAGGAGGCAAGGATATACAATGGAGAAAAGACGGTCTCTTCAATAAGTGGTACTGGGAAAACTGGACAGTTACATATAAAAGAATGAAATCAGAATACTCCCTAACACCACTGAAATTAGAACACTCCCTGACACCATACACAAAAATAAACTCAAAATGGATTAGAGACCTAAATGTGAGGCTGGACACTATAAAACTCTTAGAGGAAAACATAGGAAGGACACTCTTTGACATAAATCACAGCAAGGTCTTTTTTGATCCACCTTCTAGAGTAATGGAAATAAAAACAAAAATAAACAAATGGGACCTAGTGAAACTTAAAAGCTTTTGCAAAGCAAAGTAAACTACAAACCACATGAAAAGACAACCTTCAGAAGGGGAGAAAATATTTGCAAACATATCAGTGGACAAAGGAGTAATCTCCAAAATATATAAACAGCTCATGAAGCTCAATATTACAAAAACAAACAACCCAATCCAAAAATAGGCAGAAGACCTAAATAGACATTTCTCCAAAGAAGACATACAGATGGCCAAGAAGCACATGAAAAGCTGCTCAACATCACTAATTATTAGGGAAATGCAACTCAAAACTACAATGAGGTATCACCTCACATCAGTTAGAATGGGCATCATCAGAAAATCTACAAACAACAAATGCTGGAGAGGGTGTGGAGAAAAGGGAACCCGCGTGCACTGTTGGTGGGAATGAAAATTGATACAGCCACTATGGAGAACAGTATGGAGGCTCCTTAACAAACTAAAAATAGAACTACCATATGACCCAGCAATCCCACTACTGGGCATATACCCTGAGAAAATCATAATTCAAAAAGAGTCATGTACCAAAATGTTCACTGCAGCTCTATTTACAATAGCCAGGACATGGAAGCAATCTAAATGTCCATGGACAGATGAATGGATAAGGAAGATGTGGTACATATATACAATGGAATATTACTCAGCCATAAAAAGGAACGAAATTGGGTCCTTTGTAGACACTTGGATGCATCTAGAGACTGTCATACAGAGTGAAGTCAGAAAGAGAAAAACAAATATTGTATATTAACGCATATTTGAGGAACCTAGAAAAATGGTACAGATGAACTGGTTTGCAGGGCAGAAATAGAGACACAGATGTAGAGAACAAACGTGGGGGGGTTGGGGGGGGTGATGAACTTTGAGACTGGGATTGACATGTATACACTAATATGTATAAAATGGAAGACTAATAAGAACCTGCCGTATAAAATAATAAATAAAATAAAATTCAAAAAAAATAACTTATGGATTTTTATTTCTGGAATTTTGCATTTAATATTATCAGACTGCAGTTGACCAGAGCTGAGACAACAGAAAGCTAAACCGGGGATAAATGAGACTACTGTATGCATAAGGAAATTTCTCCCAATGTTACTTGTGTTGGTAAAATCCTGGAAACCTGGAGCAACCACTAATAAAAGGTTTATGAAGTGAATTACGGAACTTATGTTGCCATTAAAAGTGATAATGTAAATCTATATTTATTGACATGCGACTATATCATGTAATGAAAAGCAGGTTATAAAATAAGATACACTATGACTTAATATACTTAATAATTTATGAATATATGTATATAGAAAATCTTCCTTAAAGTTCTGTTTGTGATTATCTCACCCTCAAGGATCAGAATGAAAATTGTGATACAGATTCCAGCCTGTACAGGAGCTTCTCTTTCTGTAGATGTATTTCTTCTTCATTCGAAAACAGTCAAAAGCAAGTGTTTAGACAGCAATGATGATTTGGCTAATTGTATATCATGAATCAAAATATTGCACTGTACTTGGTCAAGAGGACCCTGCTGTAAGAATGTCTGATTTGTTAAACTTGTCTCCCTAAGAATGATAAAGTAGCTGAACCAATAGTTTTAGACACCCTCTGCTCTGCCTGGCTCTTAGGAAGAAATAAGCCAGTTAAGACACAAGGTCCCTAATTTTGATGTGGCAGCCTTGGGGAAAGAGCCCACTGAGAGGTGTGGCTCTACTCTGAGTACATGAACATGATCCAACTTCCCATTGGGAGAACTGTGGCAGATGTTTTGAGCCCTGGTTACAGCCTGAAGTTGAGAATACACCCATGACCTCAGGATGAACCAACCAGTACTCCTCTTGATCACCCTGAGACAGAAAAGAAAGTCGGCAATGGGCATCCATACAACTGAACCATGTCCAGAGTGAGACATTGACTTTGTATTAACAATAAATAACATTCATTCCATTGGGAAGGATTTTCAATTCATGAGTCTTCTATCAAGGGCTAATGGATAGGGAGAAAGAATTGGCAGTATTGTGTGACTGATGCCATTTCTATCTTTCCTTTTTTTCCATATGCATAACAAGTGGGGTCACTTTCTAATGTCTGGTATTAAGATTTGGACCATACAGATTAGGTATGGAGAACTGAAAAAAAAAACATAAATATATGCATAGATAATTGTCTTCAAGTATGTGCATAAAAACAATAATGGTTATTTTTCTGTATTGTTGCTTTTCATGTTTTTTTTTAAGTTTCTTCTTTGTACTTTTTTACATTTTTTAATCTTCCCTAGATCTATTTTTCTTTTTTTGCATTCTTTCCCCATTATTTTTTTTAACACCTTTATAGGAGTATAATTGCTTTACAATGGTGTTAGTTTCTGCTTTATAACAAAGTGAATCAATTATACATATACATATGTTCCCATATCTCCTGCCTCTTGCGTCTCCCTCCCTCCCCCCCTCCCCCTCCCACCCATCCAGGTGATCACAAAGCACCGAGCTGATCTCCCTGTGCTATGCGGCTGCTTCCCACTAGCTATCTATTTTACGTTTGGTAGTGTATATATGTCCATGACACTCTCTCACTTTATCACAGCTTACCCCTCCCCCTCCCCATATCCTCAAGTCCATTCTCTAGTAGGTCTGTGTCTTTATTCCTGTCCTGCCCCCAGGCCCTTCACGACACTTCTTTTTTTCTTAGATTCCATATATATGTGTTAGCATATGGTATTTGTCTTTCTCTCTCTGACTTACTTCACTCTGTATGA
>RJWK010003980.1:0-33131 GCA_004363435.1 Platanista minor
CCGGCTAGCCGTGGTGCACTAACCCCCTGCAGGCTGTGTTCACGCCGCCAACCCCAGTCCCCTCCCTGGGATCCGACCTCCGAAGCCCGAGCCTCACCTCCCAGCCCCGCCTGCCCCAGCAGGTGAGCAGACAAGCCCCTTGGGCTGGTGAGTGCTGGTCGGCCCCGATCCTCTGTGCGGGAATCTCTGCTTTGCCCTCCGCGCCCCTCTTGCTGTGCTCTCCTCCGCGACTCCGAAGCTTCCCCCCTCCGCCACCCGCAGTCTCCACCCGCGAAGGGGCTTCCTAGTGTGCGGACACCTTTCCTGCTTCACAGCTCCCTCCCACTGGTGCTGGTCCTGTCCCTATCCTTCTGTCTGTTTTTTTCTTGTTTGCCCTACCCAGGTACGTGGGGAGTTTCTCGCCTTTTTTGAGGTCTGAGGTCTTTTGCCAGCGTTCAGTAGGTTTTCTGCAGGAGTTGTTCCAGGTGTAGATGTATTTCTGGTGTATCTGTGGAGAGGAAGGAAATCTCCATGTCTTACTCTTCCGCCATCTTGTCTCTAATCTCTCCTTTGTTCTTTTGACATGTTCCATTATTCTTTGAGCAGTTGAATTTTTAATTGAGGTATAATAGATGTATAACATTATATTAGTTTCAGGAGTACAGTATAATAATTTGGTATTTGTATATGTTACAAAATGTTCACCACGATAAGTCTTGTTAAAATCCACCACCATACCTCGTTATAAATTCTTTTTTTCTTGTGATGAGAACTTTTAAGATTTAATCTCTTCATAACTTTCAAATATACAATACAGTATTATTAATTATAGTCACCATGCTGTACATTACATCCCCATGGCTGACATTTTATAAGTGGAAGTTTATACCTTTTGACCCCATGCACCCATTTCATCCACCCTTCCCCTAGCCCCCATCTCTGGCAACCACCAGTTTCTTCTTTGAGCACTTCTTTAACCTCAAGATAGAGACGTTCCAGGCTCATCTTGTACTTTTCCTGCACTATCCCCAGAATCAGCCATTTCTCTGAGAAGCTATGGTATCTCTTAGTGGAGAACTGTATTTAGAAACCAATATCTGGGTGCTAGGTGTACTTATTGCCACTGCTGTATATTTAATTTTAGACTCTAAAGCTAGAAAATGGTGGGGGGGGGTGTGTACTAATATATATATATATGTATATAATCTTAATGACCATGATTCTATAATAACACCTCGAATTCTAAACTAATATCTCAGAGTGTGATCTAGTGTTCCCCCTTTCTCACTTCTTTCCCCAATGATAAGAAACCTATTATTCTCAATATATGTGCATATATGTTCAAGTCTAAAATACACAGAATTTTTTTTTTTATAAATTACTAATCCTTGCCATATCTAAAACCAAACCTGACAACTACAGGCAACTCTATGCCAATAAAATGGACAACCTGGAAGAAATGGACAAATTCTTAGAAAGGTATAACCTTCTAAGACTGAACCAGGAAGAAATAGAAAATACAAACAGACCAATCACAAGTAATGAAATTGAAACTGTGATTAAAAATCTTCCAACAAACAAAAGTCCAGGACCAGATGGATTCACAGGTGAATTCTATCAAACATTTAGAGAAGAGCTAATACCCATCCTTCTCGAACTCTTCCAAAAAATTGCAGAGGAAGGAAAACTCCCAAACCCATTCTATGAGGCCACCATCACCCTGATGCCAAAACCAGACAAAAATACTACAAAAAAAGAAAATTACAGACCGATATCACTGATGAATTATAGATGCAAAAATCCTCAACAAAATAATAGCAAACAAATCCAACAACACATTAAAAGGAGCATACACCATGATCAAGTGGGATTTATCCCAGGGATGCAAGGATTTTTCAGTACACACAAACCAAACAATGTGATACACCATATTAACAAATTGAAGGATAAAAACCATATGATCATCTCAATAGATGCAGCAAAATCTTTTGACAAAAGTCAACGCCCATTTATGATAAAAACTCTCCAGAAAGTAGGCATAGAGAGAACCTAACTCAACATAATAAAGGTGATATATGACAAACCCACAGCAAACATCATTCTCAATGGTGAAAAACTGAAAACATTTCCTCTAAGATCAGGAACAAGACAAGGTTGCATACTCTCACCACTTTTATTCAACATAGTTTTGGAAGTCCTAGCCACGGCAATCAGAGAAGAAAAAGAAATAAAAGGAACCCAAATCAGAAAAGAAGAAGTAAAGCTGTCACTGTTTGCAGATGACATGATACTATACATAGAGAATCCTACAGATGCCACCAGAAAACTACTAGAGCTAATCAATGAATTTGATAAAGTTCCAAGATACAAAATTAATGCACAGGTATCTCTTCATTCCTATACACTAATGGTGAAAAATCTGAAAGAGAAATTAAGGAAACACTCCCATTTACCACTGCAACAAAAAGAATAACACACCTAGGAATAAACCTACCTAGGGAGACAAAAGACCTGTATGCAGAAAACTATAAGACACTGATGAAAGAAATTAAAGAAGATACCAACAGATGGAGAGATATACCATGTTCTTGGATTGGAAGAGTCAATATTGTGAAAATGACTATACTACCCAAAGCAATCTACAGATTCAATGCAATCCATATCAGATTACCAATGACCTTTTTTATGGAACTAGAACAAAAAATCTTAAAATTTGTATGAAGACACAAAAGACCCTGAATAGCCAAAGGGAAAAAAACGGAGCTAGAGGAGTCAGAATCCCTGACTTCAGACTATACTACAAAGCTACAGGAATCAAGACAATATGGTACTGGCACAAAAACAGAAATATAGATCAATGGAACAAGATAGAAAGCCCAAAGATAAACCCACACACCTATGGTCAACTACTCTCTGACAAAGGAGGCAAGTATATACAATGGAGTAATGACAGTCTCTTCAATAAATGGTGCTGAGGTAACTGGACAGCTACATGTGAAAGAATGAAATTAGAACACTCCCTAACGCCATACACAAAAATAAACTCAAAGTTGATTAGAGACCTAGATGTAAGACCAGGCACTATAAAACTCTTAGAGGAAAATATAGGAAGAACACTCTTTGACATAAATCACAGCAAGGTCTTTTTTGATCCACCTCCTAGAGTAATGGAAATAAAAACAAAAATAAACAAATGGGACCTAATGAAACTTCAAAACTTTTGCACAGCAAAGGAAACCACAAACAAGACAAAAAGACAACCCTCAGAATCGGACAAAATATTTGCAAATGAATCAACCGACAAAGGATTAATCTCCAAAATATATAAACAGCTCATGCAACTCAACATTAAAAAAAAAAACAACCCAATCCAAAAATGGGCAGAAGACATAAATAGACATTTCTCCAAAGAAGACATACAGATGGCCAAGAGACACATGAAAAGCTGCTCAACATCACTAATTATTAGAGAAATGCAAATCAAAACTACAATGAGGTATCACCTCACACCAGTTAGAATGGGCATTGTCAGAAAATCTACAAACAACAAATGCTGGAGAGAGTGTGGAGAAAATGGAACACTCTTGTACAGTTGGTAGGAATATAAATTGATACAGCCACTATGGAGAACAGTATGGAGGTTCCTTAAAAAACTAAAAATAGAGTTATCATATGACCCAGCAATCCCACTACTGGGCGTATACCAGTAAAACAGTAATTCAAAAAGACATATGCACCCCAATGTTCATTGCAGCACTATTTACAATAGCCAGGTCATGGAAGCAACCTAAATGCCCATCGACAAACGAATGGATAATGAAGATGTGGTACATATATAAAATGGAATATTACTCAGCCATAAAAAGGAATGAAATTGGGTCATTTGTTTGAGACGTGGCTGCATTTAGAGACTGTCATACAGAATGAAGTAAGTCAGAAAGAGAAAAACAAATATCGTATATTAACATATATATGTGGAATCTAGAAAAATGGTACAGATGAACCGGTTTGCAGGGCAGAAATTGAGACACAGATATAGAGAACAAATGTATAGACACCAAGGGGGAAAAATGGTGGGGGTTGAGGGTGGTGGTGTGATGAATTGGGAGATTGGGATTGATATGTATACACTGATGTGTATAAAATAGATGACTAATAAGAACCTGCTGTATAAAAAGATAAATAAAAATTCAAAAGAAAAAAGAGAGTAATTCACTTTAGAAAAGCTCTGAAAATTGTAATTAGGTATTGAAATTAATATTGAAAATATTGCAAAGCGGATGAACTTTTCATTACATTCTATCACTCTTTGGAAACACCAGTTTTTGTTGAGGTGTTTCTCCAATTTTAAACACACACATACACACACACACACAAGTACACAAATACACACCGACATACACATACATCTCTAGCTGCTTTGTTTCTCTGACCATGTAAGAGTGGTGCACTCTTCCTTTTGGACAAAGCTATCAAACAGCTGAGTGACATCCTCTCTTGAACAAATAAAGCAGATGGAGTTGTATGCAAAACAGTCAAACAGGCTTTAGTGTAAAATAGAAAATAATAAAAAAATAAAATAAAACCAAACCTACTAAATAGAATTTAGGAATATTCTCTGCATATACCTATGTGCGTGTGTGTGTGTGTGTGTGTCCTTTTTTGTAATCCAAATGGACTGTATTCTGTGTACTGTTATATGACTGGCTTTTTCACATAACAATACGGTTGAGATGTCTTTACAAAACAATACATGAAGGTTTTTATCATTCATTTGAACAACTGCATATAGTAAGGTAAGAGTATAACATAATTTATTTACCCTATTCTAAACATCCATGGATATTTAGACCGTTTGCAGTTTTGAGCATTTTTAAAGGGTATTATAAAGAAAATCACTTTATATATAAAGTTCATATATAATTGTACACTTCTGGGAGTACATCTGTAGGATACATTCCTGAAAGTAAAACTTCTTAGTTAGTGATATGTGTGTTCAAAAACTTAATAACTTTTACCAAACTGAAACTAAAATAAGATGTATTAATTTACACACTTTTCATATACTTATTAATCATTTGTACTTCATTTGCTGTGAATGTCCATTTACATATCTTGCTCATTTTTCATATTCTGTCATCATTTTCTTGTAAGAGTTCTATAATAAGGAAATATGCCTTTTATTATACATGTTGCAGTATTTTTCTTCTGCTTACCATTATTACTGAGTTTGTGAGATTGAAATTTTATTAGCATTTTATTTATGTGTTTATCAAGGGCTTTCTAACTCCAACATTATTTTTTTTAAGTACCCATGCATTCTATGTTTCAGTATTTGATTCATCTGGAATCAAATTGGTTGTAAGAAACAAAGATGTACTTCTTTTTTTTTTTTTTTTTTTTTTAGCAGTACATGGGCCTTTCACTGTTGTGGCCTCTCCCATTGTGGAGCACAGGCTCTGGACACGCAGGCTCAGCGTTCATGGCTCACGGGCCCAGCCGCTCCGCGGCATGTGGGATCTTCCCAGACCGTGGCACAAACACGTGTCCCCTGCATTGGCAAGCGGACTCTTAACCACTGCGCCACCAGGGAAGCCCCAAAGATGTACTTCTTCAAATGAAATCAGATGCACCTTTTATTATTACCTATAACTAGGCCATTGTCTCAACACCACAGATCGAATAATAAAAACATCTCATATTTTTACTACATTATGCTACTGTATGCTAAATCTACCACTCCCTCCCCAATTATTCTTCTTTGGAATTTTTCCAGTTATTCTCACATTTAACTATTAATGGTATTTTTATTGATTTCTCATTGTATTCACAGAAATTTAAGAATAAACATCTTTAGTCTATAATACTGAGGCTTTCTACTCAAAGCAAGATTTAAATGGTAATGTTTGTCTTCTTTTATGTATTTCAGTAGGGTTTTAAAATATTTTTCATGTAGAAAATGAGTATTTTCTATTTCCTTGTGTTTGATCTGTTTTGTTTCATTTAGGAATGAGACATCTTCTTCCTTTATATTTTCTAAAGAACTATCATTTTAATCACGTATCTTTCCAGTTCATTCTCACTGGTATCTTAATCTAAATAATTCCTCAATTTATAAAGCCCTACATTTTATATCTATGTTTATGTTTGTCATTTTCAAAGTTCCATGTTACTGCCCCCTTCTGTCCTCCCTACCCTATTAAAATTCCACAGACTATCATTTCATTGCATTCACCTTTAATTCACGTGCCCCTATCTTACCTGGAATAATACCAATCTTGGTTAAATCAAATTTTCCTCTTGTGCAGAGCACCCATGCAGCTGAACTTCACTGGTGGAAAAATACATTCTTATGATAACTGGTCTTACTTAGAAGTCATGACATTTAACAATATGTGGGGTCTTGATGTTACAGGGGAACCCCTCTGTATTCCTGCCTACCATTTTTTCTCTCACCCTCTTTGCATCTTTTCACACATTCTTTTCTGTTCCCTAACTTCCAAAGATTCTTCCTTATCCTTTTTTTAAGCACATGACTTTATTTTCTAGTTCATTAAGAACAATTAAAGCAGTTAGGAGAGATCTTCCATGTAGTCCCACCAACACATCAACCCAGCCATGTGCATCTGTGCTCAGTACCAATCCTTGTGTACTCTCACTGTGGGGAGCACTCCATGTACTTCTAACACGACCATCTATGCACTTGTGCACTACACCCCAATCTCCTTTCACTTACTCAGGACTTTGCTTTAGCAGTTTTCCTCTATGTCTTTTGAATCATCAAATTTGCATTAGATCACTTTCATTTACAAACTTATTTGCTTGTAATTTTCCTCATCCTAAAAGAACAAACATAAAGGCCAATAAAAACAACCTTCCCGTGATCCCATATCCTTCTCCAGCTATGAGCTCATTTATTTGCTCCCTTTTACATCAAAACTCTTTGAAGGAATTGCATTGTCTTCAGTTTCTCTCCTTTGTTCTCTTGAATTCACACTAAACAGGCTTTTATCACCATCTCTCATACAGATTTTTTTCGATGAGACTGAACACCTCATATTGCCAAATCTAGCAGTCAATTCTAACTCAATGCACTTGGCATATTGGCAGCATTGGGCCCAATTGACTAATTTCTCTTACTTGGAAATCTCTTTTCATGTGGTTTCCAGGACACACACTTTTTTAGTTTTCATATTTTCCCATTCCAATGTCATTTCTCTTTTCTCTTCAATCTCATGATGCTGGACTACCTCAAGTTTCAGCCACAAACCACTTCTGTATTTACAGTTGCAACCTAGTGATCACTTCCTCTTCTGGCTTTAAACAATTTCCAAACTTAAGTCTCCACTCCATACTTCTTTCCAAAATCCAAAGTTGTATGTTCAACAGTCATCACATTTTCTCTTCTTGAATATCTCCTCAGCATCTCAAGTAGAACATGTCCCCAACTGAACTGATAAACTCTTCACTCAAAGGGACACTTTGTTCCAAGCTGCCATCACCTCTAACTTGGACCACAGCAGCAAGGACCTGACTGGCCTCTCCCTGCCTCTCGTTTGGGTCTGGGGGTTGATAACAGTAGCAGTCAGAGTAAAGATTTTAATGTCTAAATCAAATCAGGTAGCCCCTTTGCTCAGATGGCTCTACAATGAATTTTTAACCCTCTTGGAATAAAATTCAAAGTCTTTACCATAGGTTATAAGATCACAGTTTCAATCTTCCCCTTAATTGCCTTGGTCATTACCCTCCAGCCACACTGACCTATGTTTTGTTCCTCACACATGCCAAGGTTAACCTCTCCCTAGATCTTATCTTAGCTTGGAGCACTCTTCCCCACGTTCTGTGTGGCTCACTCACTCCTTCATTCATTCTTCTGCTCAAACATCACCTTTCCTGACCAGCTGATCTAAATGGGCTACTGTTTCCTGCTTCCAGGAATGACTATCCTTTTGTCCTTTTTTCCTTTTGCTTTTTCTCCAAACACTATCACTTCCCAAAATAGCATTACATATAACATATACTTTTAAAATCATCTATGTTCCTCTTGGAAAATAAGTTATGTGACAACAGGAACTTTGCTTCGTTCACTGCTTGTTTTTGTTAGGGATTTTTGCTCTTCTCTGTTTGGTATTTTGCCTGGAATACAGTTTTCCATCCCTTATTTTCAACCTTCCTATTTTGTTTTAGATAGTGATAAGTGCTAAAAAAACAAACAAAAAATAAAACATAAAACACCTAATAGAGTGCCCACATTGGTGGGCATTACAGTAGATGAAGTGATCAGGGAAGGAATCCCTAAAGATTACTTCTCATTTTAGTTGAGGCTTGAATGATAGAGAATGAACATGCATAAATGAATGAATAGGAGTCTGGAGAAAAGGAGCACTCTAGACTGAAGGAATAGCACGTATAAAGTTCCTAAGTAGGAATAAACCTACGTTGATAGTTACCGGACTAGTAGGTAAGAGGTTAGACATAAGAGATGAGGTCATTCTTAATGGCATGGAGTGACAAGGACAGGTAGGGCCTATAGGTCATCATGAGGAGAGTAAATTATATTCCAAGTACAATGGGAATCCATTGGGTATTTTTAATTAGGGGAAGAGCATGATCTGATTTTCATCTTTAAAAGATAACTTTGGCTGTTGTGTAGAGAATTGATTGGAAAAGAATAAGAATAAACAAGGAGAGTAGATATTGAGAGAAAATTGTTTCTGTATAGGAGCAGTTTCAGTGGAGATGGAAGGAAATGGATAAATTTGTTTTGTAGGTAGAACTGACAAAACTTTTCAGGAAATACTACTCGACATGGCCTCAAAGGCTAATCTCCTCTCCCCTTTCAGTAATTTGGCAAAGAGCTGACAGTGGAAGAATAGGTTGATACTAGCTGCTGAGTTCTTGATGCTCCCTCTTCTAACAAGGATCTTTCAACTAAGAAGCTCCTGTTATTATGTAATCACTCAGATGTTTCCTGTTTCTCTTTTTTTTTTTTTTAATAAATATGCCACTCCTATGAAAGATCGTATAATTATATCAACTTGACAGAGAGAAACATTTGACAAAATCCAGCACCCATATATGACAAAAACAAAAACTCTTAGTAAGTTAAGAATCAAAGGGAATTATCTCAATTTGATAAAGAGCATATCCCCCCCCACAAAAAAAATCAATAGGATCATACTTAATGGTGAAAGACTGAATGCTTCCTCCCTAAAATCAGGGACAAGGCAAGGATATCTGCTCTCACCACTCTTATTTAACATGGTAATGGAAGTTCTGCCCACTGCAATAAGACACAAAGAGGAAATAAAAGGCATATAGATCAGAAAGGAAGACGTAAAACTGCCCCTATTTATGTGGGTGACATAATTATCTATGTAGAAAGACCCAAGGTATTTGCAAAAGCAAAATAAAACAGAAAAACTTCCTAGAACTAGTGAGTTAGGTAAGGTTACAGCATACAGTATCAACATATGAATATCAATCACATTTCAATATACTAACAGTGAAAATGAGGGAACCAAGATTAAAAGCACAATATCATTTACAGCAGGGTTCCCCAACCCCTGGGCCATGGACCAGTACTGCTCCATGGCCTTTTAGGAACCAAGCTGCTGCTCAGCAGGAGGTGAGCAGCGGGAGAGTGAGCAAAGCTTCATGTGTATTTACAGCCACTCCCCATGGCTCTCATTACTGCCTGAGCTCCACCTAATGTCAGATCAGTGGTGGCATGAGAATCTCATAGGAGCACGAACCCTACTGTGAACTGTGCATGCAAGGGATCTAGGTTGAGTGCTCCTTATGAGACTCTAACGCCTGATGATCTGAGGTGGAGCTGAGGCAGTGATGCTAGTGCTGGGGAGCAGCTGCAAATACAGATTATCATCAGCAGAGAGGTTTGACTGTGAGGAGAGCATAATAAATCAACTGCTTGCAGGCTCATATCAAAGCCCGATCAGTGAGTGGCAAGTGAAAACAAGCTCAGGGCTCTCACTGATTCTGCATTATGGTGAGTTGTATAATTATTTCATTATATATTACAATGTAATAATAATAGAAATAAAGTACAAAATACACATAATGTGCTTGAATCATCCCAAAACCATCCCCCACACACACCGGTCTGTGGAAAGATTGTCTTCCACGAAACCAGTCCCTGATGCCAAAAAGGTTGGGGACCACTGATTTACAGTTTCTCCAAAGAAAATGAAACACTTAGGTATTTCCTTTCCCATATTAGGGAAGTTTTCAACTCTAATCTCTTCAAATATTTTCTCAGTCCCTTTCTTTTTCTCTTCTTCTCTTCTTATACAAACATGTATAAGATTTGTATGCTGAAAAATTACTAAATGCTGGTGAAAGAAATAAAAGAAGACTTAAATGGAGAGACATACTTTGGTCATGAACTGGAAGACTCAACACTATAAAGTTGTCAATTTTCCTTAAATTGATCTATAGATTTAATGCAATTACTGTAAAAATTCTGGCGAGCATTTTTGTAGACATAGACAAGCTTATTCTAAAATTGATATGGAGATACACAGGCCTTAGACTAAAAGCCTAAACTAAAATAATCCTGATAAAGAAGAATAACATGAGAGGAATCACTCTACCCAAAATTAAGATTTACTATACAGCTACATTAATCAAGATACTGTGGTATTGGTGGAGCAGTAGACACATAGATCACTAGAACAGAGTGGAAAACTCAGAAATTGATGCACAGAAATACACTCAACTGATTTTTGACAAATGTGCAAAATGGAGAATGGTAGCCCTTAAAAAAAATTGAACTGAAGCAACTGGATATCTGTAGGCAAAAATTTAACCTTGATCTAAATCTCACAGCTTATTACCAAAAAACTCACAATGGATCATTGACTTAAATGTAAAAAATAAAACTGTAAAACTTCGAGAAAAAAATTATAGAAAAATGTATAAAGTATGGAAACACAAAAGACCCCAAATAGCCAAGACAATCTTGAGAAAGAAGAGTAAAGCTAAGGTGTCATACTCCCTGTCTTTGAATTATACTACAAAGCTACAATAATCAAAACAGTATGGTACTGACACCAAGACAGACACATAGATCAGTGGAACAGAATAGAGAGCCCAGAAATCAACACACTCTTATATGGGCAATTAATCTATGACAAAGAAAACAATATACAGAATACAATGGGGAGAAGGCAACCTCTTCAATAAATGGTTTTGTGAAAACAGGACAGCTACTTGCAAATGAATCAAACTAGACTACTCTCTCATACCATGCACAAAAAGAAATTCAAAATGGATTAAAGATTTAAATTTAAGACCTGAAACCATAAAAATTTTAGAGGAAAACATAGGTAGTAAACTCTTTGATATTTACCTTAGTGATTTTTTTTGGATATGTCTCCTCAGGCAAGGGCAACAAAAGCAAAAATAAATGGGACCACATCAAGCTTAAAAGCTTTTGCACAGTGAAGGAAACTATCAGCAAAATGAAAAAGCCACCTACTGAATAAGAGAAGATATTCGCAAATGATAGATCCAATAAAGGATTTTTTTTAAAAGCTCATAAAATTCAACATCAGAAAAACCAAACTACCCAATTGAAAATGGACAGAAGACCTGAATAGACATTTTTTCCAAAGAAGACATACAAATGGCCAACAGGCACATGAAAAGATGTTCAACATCACTAATCCTCAGGGAAATGCAAGTAAAAACCACAATGAGACATTACCTCACACCTGTCAGAATAGCTATTATCAAAAAGATAACAACAAGTGGCAGTGAGAATGTGGAGGAAAGGGAACCCTCATACACTGTTGATGGAAGTGTAAATTGGTAGAACCACTATGGAAAACAGTATGGAGATTCCTGAAAAAATTAAAAATAGAATTACCATTGGACCCAGAAATTCCACTCCTGAGTATTTATCAGAAGAAAACAAAAACACTAATTAGAAAAGTTACATGCCCCCCAGTGTTCATTGCAGCATTATTTACAATAGCCAAGATATGGAAGCAACCTAAGTGTCCATCAATAGATGAATGGATAAAGAAGATGTGGTAAATATTTACAATGGAATATTACTCAGCCATAAAAAATAATGAAATCTTGCCATTTGTGACAACATTGATGGACCTAGAGGGTATTATGCTAAGTGAAAGAAGTTAAACACATAATGTATGATTTCACTTATATGTGGAATCTAGAAAGCAAAACAAATGAACAGACATAAAAAAACAGAAACAGATTCATAGAGAACGAACAGGTGGTTGCCAGAGGGGAAAGGGATGAGAGGAGGAAAAAAATAGGTGAGAGATATTGAGGTACAAACTTCCGTTTGCAAAACAGATGAGTCATGGTTATGAACATAACTAAATACTTGTTTTATGGTGAGATCGTAACTAGGGTTATTATGGTTGATTACTTTGAAATGTAAAAAGTAAAAAACAAAAGGAGACTTAAATCAATGGAAAATAACACTATGTTTTTAATATGGAGGCTCAAGATCATTAAAATGTTAGTTTTTCATAAATTAGTTAATAAATGTAGTAGGATTTCAATAAAATAATACCAGAGTTTGGTTCACTTGTATGTATGTAACTGTGCTGAGTATGTGTGTGTGTTGGGGAGGGGTGTAAGTTAAATAAGCTGCTTCTAAAATTTATATGAAAAATTTAAACAGGCAAAACACCTAGAAATATTCTGAAGAAGAATAATGGCAGGTAACTATCTCTATTAGATAATAAAACATTTTTTAAAATCTATGATAATTAATGTTGACACATTAAATAAATATATAAATGCAACAGAATAAAATTTCTACATTATTTCCGTATTTCACATTGTTTCAGAGGACTTTCATTTGCCCCAGGGAAGGGTAAGCCCTAAAGAATACAGAAAAAAAAGGTCAATTGAATTTCATAAAGATTTTTTAAAATTCATAACTAAAATATTTGTCTTAAAAGCTGAAATAGTTTTTAACTTTAGCAAACTTTTCTAGAGAAGAAAGCTACGTTTAGTTTACAAAGAATTATTTTGAATATCAAAAGTCTGAGCACTAAAAGTACTTTGTATGTGAAATGTATAATGTCAACTACTAGAGTTAGGAAGAATTTAGGTTTTTCTACCAAAATAAAATAAAGGTATCCAGCTTTGTGGAGAAGATAACACTGGAGTTAGTTGGATATTGGGGAAGGCCCACTCTTAGATCTACCAGCAGATACCAGGTTTACCCTGCTGTAACGAAGGACGGGTGGCAACTGATAAAGCAAAAGGGATATGTCCCTCACTTCCCAGCCTCAGAAAACATGTGAATCCTGGTGGAGCAGAAACAGTTGAGTGATACAACGAAGTGGATGTCTTGGTGACACCCCACTGTGTCTTATTTATTCCATTATAGGGTCAAGGGTGCAACTGAATGTCCAATTGCCCTCAAGCAGTTGTTGAGAAAGGGCCAGTGGACCTAGAGTAGTCACAAGGAAGATGAAGTGCAGGAACCACATTGATTAAAGAGCATGATAAGACCAGTGTCATCACAATAGATAACAAGGATGACCACGGGAGTCATGTATTTACATAGAAATCCAACATGGACGGGTGGAAGTGACCATGGATCAGGTTCCTCTTCCTCCATGCTAAGAAAACTAGAAGGCTTTGTTACCAACCCAGGGCTCTTGGACCCCTTAGTCAACAGAAATTGATAAGAGTTCAAACTAGAAATTCAGGCAAGGCTTTATTGGGACTTGTGCTGTGGCACAAAGGAGTGAAAGCAAGTAGCAGTTTCCCTTGCCCGCTCCTGAGTGGGGGTGAGCTGGTCCCTTAAATGGGGTAAGGGTAGGGATAGACCCTTGGGTCAAGCCAGAGGGGTGGCTTAGGTGGTCTGCGCACCCCCTTGGTGGTGCTGTGTGCAGGGATCTTGTGCAGGACCCTGCTTTTGCTTGACACCTCAGAAGTGGAAGTTGGGTTCTTGGTCGTTTTGTATCTTTTTTTTATGAATTTATTTTTTATTTATATTATTTATTTTTTGCTGCATGGGGTCGTCGTTGCTGTGCACAGAATTTCTCTAGTTGCAGGGAATGGGGTCAACTCTTCATTGTGGTGCACTGGCTTCTCATTTTGGTGGCTTCTCTTGTTGCAGAGCATGGGCTCTAAGCACGTGGGCTTCAGTAGTTGTGGTTTGCGGGCTCAGTAGTTGTGGCTCGTGGGCTCTAGAGCGCAGGCTCAGTAGTTGTGGCGCACAGGCTTATTTGCTCTGCGGCATGTGGGATCTTCCCAGACCAGGGCTCGAACACATGTCCCCTGCACTGGCAGGTGGATTCTTAACCACTGCACCACCAGGGAAGTCCCAGTCCTTTTGTATCTTATTGTTCGTAATTGCCTGACTGCCATGTATGCAGTTATTTTTAGGCCCTTATAGTTTCTTTGTATTCTGTTGCTGGAGGAGAGTTTTGTCCAGGTGCAAGCACTGCAACAAAAGGTCCCAGGTCCCAGGTCCAGCCTGTCTCACCTGCACCAGAACTTGATTCACCCAGAGGATAATGAGAAAGAAAGGGCAGGAGCAGGACCTTGAATTTCATTGTTTACTCATAAAATGACTTAATTACTAAATTGCCCCAGTTTACATGAAAAAGACTAGATGACTTTTTTCTGTCAGGCAGATTGGGAGCTCAGAATTACAAAGTAGACTGAAGTGCAGAACTGTTTTAAAATTAGATTTTTATGTGCTTGCATGCATAGTCTATAAAATGCACAATCATTTTACAGATTTTTATATTTTTATACTTCAAAAATATTTTATAATGAGAATACTGTGTACTCGTGTATCTTATGTATCTTTTAATAAATAGATCAGTATAATAATTTTTATTTGCTCAGTAATTATCAATTTTGATCATTATAGTTTGATTCAACACCTATCTTGTGTCACAAATTGAGTCTAAAGTTCACCTTGATTCTTGTTTATATTTTTAAGATGAGGAGCAGTAAATCGCCTTTTATTATTCCATTTCTAACTCAGTTGCTTTAATTTTATGGAAGTTTTCATGTCAAAATCCTTTACTGTCGACTCTTTTCAGGTTTTCAGGACTAATGAAAATACCTAATTTATCAGAAAGGTGTTATGCTGACTCTTTTCATATTTCCGTTTAATTCTCTTTCTTTGCCTTTGTGACTTAGCTTATAAAGGGCAGGAGAGGACCCAACCTGAAGGACCTTTTCTAAACTCTCCTTGGCTCCTCCTAACCCTCCCCTTGTACTTCTAGCTTCTCTTCCTCTGAGCCTGCTGTGCATCCTGTCCATGAGAGAGAGACGCTTCTTTCAGCCCCGCAAGGACTTCTTTATGTGGCTCATCTCTAGCCAGGAGAAGCAAAGCATCAGACCAAGTCATGTGCGCTGCATGCCCATCATATGCAGTTAGGAGTTCTCTCCACTTAACTCCCTCATTTCCCACCCCATGGTTCCCTTTCCTTTGAAGTCCCACATGTTTGAAAATATTCTCTCTAGAAGGATTTTAGCTCACTGCAAACCCATTTCCTAAAATATCTCTCTATTTTTGCTTTGCTTATCTTATTAAAGCACAAGGCACTTAGATTTCTACACAATATCCTCCCGAGTGACCACTTGTTCAAGCATCCAATTTATGTTAAAAGAGGATTCAGTGGAGTGGCGATTTTAACGTGGTTTATACCACATTAAAAAGTGGACTGATCACTTTAAATTTAAGCTTGAGGTAAACACTAGATCACATTCTGACCTTGTAATTATCTACTGGACTACGGCCAATGGGTGTCTTTGAGTGACTTTTGCTTTTATTTATGTTAACAAAAGGTTGAGGAAGTGAAAATCAATTATTAGAGGCTAGACCCCAGCTCCACTTTTGCCCTGGCCGTGATGTATGAGACTTCACTAATCATTTGAAATCTTGGTTCTGTAATTTTACCTATATAGACTTCCTCCTGGAAGGCATGCACACCTATTTGGGTAGGGATTTCATCTTAGGAATGGGATTTCCTACCCACCACTCTCCACAGAGCATCCTAGAGTTCTTTGTTTCTTAGACTACACACAACAGGGTTTAGTAAAGGTGTGATGACAGTGTAGGTCACTGAGATCATCTTTGGTGTTCTCTGACTTGGGCTTGGGGTAGGGAGTGGAGACACAGCTGTAGTGGATAATGACCACAGTGAGGTAGGATGCATAGATGACAAAGGTCTTCTTCTGGCCCTCAGCTGAGGCGATCTTGAGAATGGTGGAAACAATGAGGATGTAGGAGATGAAGAGGAAAGTTGCAGGACCTGTAATGACCAAGAGGCTCATAATTAAGGTCAGGATATCATTGATGATTGCGGTAGCACAGGCCAGGTCCAACACAGGTTGAACATCGCAGAAAAAGTGCTCAATCAGTGCCTTGCAAAAGGGCAGTCTGAAAATGGCCACAGCCTGAACCAGCGAGAGTGGGAACCCCATGGCACAGACTGAGGATGCCAGCCTGGCACAGACCCTCCAGTTCATGATGATCAAGTAATAAAGTGGCAGATGGTCGCATAGAAAGCATACCCCCTTACTGCCAATAGGAGGCAGTTGGTGATGGCAAAGCCAAGGAAGAACAAAAGCTGAGTCCCACAGCCATCCAGAGAAGTGGATTGGCTCAGACCTACAAGGCTGGAAATCATGCGAGGGATGATGACCAGGGAGTGGAAAGTCTCTGATAAGAGAGGACACTTAGAAAGAAGTACATGGGGGTGTGGAGGTGATGGTCAATGCGGATTACAGTCACAATGATGACATTGCCAGCCAGAGTTAGAATATACAGGGTGAGAAACACCACAAAGAGTGTGAGCTGATGTTCTTGGAAGTTGGAGAAACCTTGGAAAATAAACTCTCTTACCTCTGTGTGGTTGGCTGTCCTCACTGAAGATCTCAGGTCTGAAAGACAAAGTCAGCACCATCTCTTTGGAACAGAGACTGCCCTACCCTCTGGTGAGCACACTGTCCAGAGCAAAGATTCAACACCACAAAGACCCAGTTCAGAACTTCTTGAATCAACTGCCTTTTCCAGGTACATGGCAGACTAGGTCCTACAACTGGAATTAAAGATACAGAGAATTCGAGCAACACTATTTAAAAGTTTGAGGTAAAACATTCTTTTCAAGTACTCCTGGGTCATGTAAAAAATGACAACCTATGTATGGCCCATGAAATTGGTCTCAAAATTTTCTTAAAACTGGATTTTCTTAAAATGTAGACCACAGTCTGAGGCCACAGTGTAATTAAGCTAGAAATTGTCACAAAAAGGAACTTGAAAAATTACAAATAGTTGATAATCTAACCAATGGTTCAAAGAGGAACTAATAATGCAAGTTAGAAAATATTTAGAATTAAAGAATAATAAAAGAATAATGTACCAAAACATGTACAATGCATTTGGAACATAATTAGAGGAAAGTTCATAGTTTAAAATGCTTGTTTGTTACAATTTTTTTTAAAAGGTTAAAAATTAATGAGTAGAGCATCCATCCCAAGAAGTTATAAAAATAAGATAAAAAAAGACAGTAGAAGGAAAAAAAATAATGACACAATATTAATAATGTAAAAAAGAAAGATAAAACAGACAAGGTCCACAAGGGTAAAAGTTTATAAACTTCAGGTAAACTGCTAGTGAAAATGACCAAGAAAAAAAAAAAAAAAAAGAGGACATAAACTCTAGTATGAATTAATAAAGGGACATAATAACAAGTTTCAGACACAAAAAATGAAAAGCAACTTTATGAACAACTTAATATCAATACATTTTTAAACTTCAATGAAACAGATGCATTTCTAGAAAAATAATTAATTACCAATTTGAATGAAGAAGAAGATACTTGAAAACTACTGGAAATAAAGACAATAATGAAAAACCTACAAATAAACCTCCAGGCCAAGAACAATTTACCAATATGTGCTATAAAAATTCAAGGATAAATTAATTTCAGTCTTACACAAACTATGTTTGGTAATAGAAAAAGAGGGTATAGGGGAGCAAAAAAGACCAAAATGTGTCTCTTTAGCATGAGGATTAATTTAGGCTGATTTTTTTTTATAAATTTATTTTATTTATTTATTTTTGGGTGCATTGGGTCTTCATTGCTGTGCGTGGGCTTTCTCTAGTTGCTGCAAGCAGGGGCTACTCTTCATTGCAGTGCATGGGTTTCTCATTGCAGTGGCGTCTCTTGTTACAGAGCACAGGCTCTAGGCGTGTGGGCTTCAGTAGTTGTGGCACGTGGGCTCAATAGTTGTGGTTCATGGGCTCTAGAGTTCAGGCTCACTAGTTGTGGTGCACGGGCTTAGTTGCTCCATGGCATGTGGGATCTTCCTGGACCAGGGCTCGAACCCATGTCCCCTGCATTGGCAGGCAGATTCTTAACCACTGTGCCACTAGGGAAACCCTAGGCTGATTATTTTTAAGGTCCAAAGACTCAGGAAGAATCTTTGACCTTTCCTCTAACTGACTAAAAGAATGTAGATGGAGGACTTGTTCCAGGAAGGGAGCTAGCACAATAGATAACTATGGTATGAACCAGGTATGGTAAACAGGGAGGAACCTAGCAAAGTCTTCTGTTAAAATTTCTCGGTCCCATTGTTTCTGCCTGGCCCAGCAAGCATTTGTTTACCAAACATTTGCTTTTCCATCTCCTTGTGAATTGCCTTTCTCTCCTTTGAAGTCCCAAACCACTACTCCCAACATTCTCTTTTTTCTTTGGCTGCAGATGATATTTAAGATGAGGGTTTTAGCCATTTTGGTGAGTTACTCAGTTTTCCTGAATCTCTCCCATGTATACATGTTATTAAACTTTGGTTTGGTTTTCTCTCACTAATATGTCTCAGGTCAATTTAATTCTTAGACCAGCCAGAAGAACCTTGAAGAGTAGAGGAAACTTTCTTCCTTCCTGACTAGGGAATACTCCTCACCTCATTTTTTGCAGCTGGAATTATCTTGACACCAAATTTATCACGCCAATCTCATGCACAGAAATAGATGCAAAATTCTTAAGCAAAATGTCACCAGACCACATCCAACAATGTATAAGATGGGTATGTGACCAAGTTGGTTTTCTTTTAGGATGCAAAGTTTGTTTAACGTTAAAGCAGTCCAGTTATATATTTCCTCACGTGAATTATTTAAAGGAAAAGAGACAAGATTATTTCAATAGCTGCCAGAAAGCATTTTTAAAATTAAGTGTCTACTTATAAGAGCCCTTAGTAAACAAACGATAAAAGATTTTATTTAGGCTGATAAAACATGTGTACAGCAATTCTTCAGCCAACATATACCTACAGGTGAGATACTGAAGGATTCTCTTTAAGATTAAGAACAAGGTAAGGGTGACTGCTTTAGCCACTTCTCTTCGACACTGAATATTGAATATTCTAGAATATTCTAATTTCTTGCCCAGTAAGACAAGAAAAAAGGAATTAAACATACAAGGATTGAGAAGGAAGAAATTCTTTATAGATGATGTGGTTGTGAACATAGAAAATCTAAGAGAAGCTACTGATAAATTATTAGAATTATTAAGAGAGTTTAGCAAGCTTTCTGGTATAAAATTTATATATAAAAATTCATCACATTTCTGTACATAAACAAATTGATAGCAAATTAAATTTAAAAGAACTGTCATTTATAATAGCTTAAAAATAGAAAATACCTAGGAATGAAAACCCTTATTAAGAAAATTATAAAACCTTAATAATGAACACTAAAGAAGACTGAAATGAATGGTGCAATACACAATTCTTATGAATTGGAAGATCTAATATTATGAAGATTCCAATTAATCAAAAATCCATGAATTCATACTCTATTAATTCTGTGCAATTCAATCATAATTCCAAATGGATTGTTTTTGGTTGGTTGGTTGTTAGATTGACAACTGATCCTAAAAATTTATATGGAAGTACGAAGATCCAAGAGAAGCCAAAACACTCTTAAAGGAGAAGAAGAAGAAGAGGAGGTTGCCTTTCAAATACTATTACTTATTATAAGGCTATAAAAATTAAGAAGGTATGGTATTGTCACAGGGATAAGTGGTCACACCAATGGGGAAAAAATGGAGTTCTGGTATATGAAAACTCTTTGCACCAGAGCTGGCACTGCAGATTGGTAGAAAGCAGAGTCATTAGTTAATGGTCCTAGAATAGTTGGTTTATCCATATGGGAGAAAATGAAATTAGATTAGCTTACACCATTTAAAAAAAAAATCAGTTTCAAATGTATTAAAAGGAAATGAACAAAATATCCTATGAAATGTCTAGAAGATAATATATGAGAATATTTTTAAAATTTGGGATAGTAGAAGATACAAAACATAAAAAAAATGATAAATTTTATTCCATGAAAATTAACTTCTATTTTTCAAAATAAGTCACAAGAAAAGAAAAAGGTAGAAACCAGAAAAACATTTACAATAAAATAACAGATAAAATAATAATATCTGGAACATGTAAAAATAAAAAGGATCAGCTTAATATAATGATAGTTTAAAAAGAAAACAGGAATTTTATATGAGAGGAAATACAACTGGCATGTGAACAGATTTTTAACATTATTAATAACCAGGGAAAAATAAGACCACAGAGAAGCTAAGACCACAGACCATTTCACACTTATCAGATTGCAAAAAATCAAAACTATCACAGATATAGAGTAATGGAAGCTCCAGTTCCCTGTTGAAGGGAATGTGAACTGATAAAATTATTTTTGAAAAACAGGTAGAAATTACCTATCAAAGCTGAAAGTGAACATATCCTATGCAATTCTACCATTAGATATTTAACCCAGAAAAACTAAAGAATCACCGGCAAGAAGATTAAAGCAAGTTTGTTTATTATAGAAAAATAAAACTGAAACATACCATGTTTTTCAAAAGTAGAAAGGATATTTAAATTGAAGTAAATTCTTACAATGAAGTATTATAGAACATTGAATGAATTAATTATAAAGCTGGGGTGGGCAAACTACAGCCCATAGGCCAGCTGCGCTTGTAAATAAGGCCTTATTAAAACACAGTCACACCCATTTTTTATGTATTATGTGTGACTGCTTTTGCACTAAAATAGTAGAGTTAAATAGTGGCAACAAAGACTGTATGGCCTGCGGAGGCTAAAATATTTACTAACTGATCTTTTACAGAAAAAGTTTGCTGACTTCTGTTAAAGATCATTAAAGGTACTAATTATATTTTCACGAATCAACACGGATGAATCTCAAAATCATAATGTTGAATAATAGAAGCAAATCAAAGATTGTATACATATGTTTGTGTGTGTATTCCATTTATTTAATGTTTAAAAGAAGGCAAGATTAAATAATATATAGTTTAGAAATAAGAAATGTGTTCTGTAAAGCAGTATATTCTTTAAAAACATGGGAAATTTAAAACATGGAAATTCTATAACCTAAAATTCATGATAATTACTATTTGGCATATATTTGAAGTACTTGAAAGTATTTGAAGTATTTGAAAGGAGAATATGTGAGGCTTCTAGCTTGATGGTGATGTTCTGTTTCTTAGCTTCGGCAGAGGGTACCTAGGTATTTGTTTTGTTATTTTTCTTAAAATGTGCATTTGTTTTAATGCACATTTAAATGCACACCATATCTTACAATAAAAATGTTAGTGTTATAATCAAGAAAAGTGTTCATGATATTGTTAAATGGAAGAAATGTTGAAAAATAGTAAAGGTCATATGATCCCAATATTGTAACAAAAAGCAAAGATATATACCCACATAAATGTGGATATGTATGTACAGGAAAAAGACTAAGAATATAGAAATGAATATATGTGCCATTTGTAAACAGAGACTAATACTAATGTTATATATATTTTTAATATATTGTTCAGCTTTTAAATGATGCATATGAAAAATTTTTAATTCACTGGAAAATAATAGGTTAAAAAGCAGGATATGGTATGGTATATGCAGAATTATCTCAACTAACTGAAAGTATGAATACAGAGAAAGCTAAATGGAAATCATCGAAATGTTCGTAGTGCATGATTCTGCACGGTATAACTCTGGGTGAATTTCTACTATCTCCTGAATTTTTCAAAGTGTCCATGATGAATATGTACTACTTAGGCAGTGGGGTGGAGGATAGGTTTAATTTTTTTAAGCCTCCCTTTAGGTCATTCTTATCACTTTCTTTCTATCTAAGTATCCCTCCAGTCTTGGTTCTATTGGCATTTTTCATTCTCATATGACGGCACATCACATTCAGTTGAAATTATTTATTATCTAACTTTTCAACTACATTGTAAGCTTTTTGATGACAGAGATCATACTTAGTCATTTCCACATACCCAGAACCTAGCCCAGTATTTGCCATTTCTTTAGCCCAGTATTTGCCATTTCTTAAGCTTTTGATAACTATGTGAACCAATAAATGAAGTAATACTCTCTAGGTACTTCTAGTCTGGAGGAGGAGACCCATACCTCTGCCAGGTATATACGCAGTGTTTCCTTGGGCAGATGGAAACCAGGACAAAGTATTGAAGTCAGAATCTTGACTTAACCCCATTAAGTTGCAGAAATTGAGAGGATACCAGAGAAAAAAAGATATGAAAGAACAATATAGGAAAACATGAAAAACCATTATCATTAAGAAGGGACATAGATAATGCATCTGGAGTAGTTTTCCAATCCTTAATCTGACTTTTGGTGAACAGTTCCTTTCTCCAAGAAGATGGTAGAAAATTATAAAAAATTTTGGCATTTTACAGTTTCCTTTATTCTTCAAAGTAATAATACATCTACTACCCCAAAATAACTATGTGGTAGAAATGTGAGGATGCTTAATTCCAAAAAGGATGAAGATGTTGCCTGATATCACATATTTAGTTCATGGCAGAGAGAATTTGGGAACCCAGCTCTCTTTACCTTGTACTCTGAGTCCTCTGCTCTTGAAAGATCTCAATACTGGAGGGAAGATGCTCTTTTTGTCTCAGCTGAGATACTGATACATGTAACAATGATAAACAGAATTTGATGAGCCTTCTCTAGGAAGACATTTTAAAAAAGAGGAAATCACTTTATCTTGTTCTGGGTTGTTTTGATGTCTCTGTGAAGAGACAGGGACATGGATTTGGTACGTATTACCTAATTTCCTTTTAGTTCTTAACAGAGTTACTACTGTCTGGTGGAAGGGCAAGGCTCAGAAAAACACAGTATTTCCTTTATTTGTTTTCTTCTGCTGCAAGGCTAGCATCTATTTGTCTAGAAACTCCAGCGTCAGCCCCATTCATATCCACATCCCACATCCCACAGACGCACACACAGACACACACATAGAGATTATGTCAAGCATATTTCTCTGGAAGTAGTGATCTGGATGCCCCCATGTAACATTGCTGGATGAGAGCAGGGCAAAGAACCTGACCCAGGATTGAGCATAATAAGTAGGGGAGTCAAAGCAACATATAGACCTCAAAACTGATGGAACAATAAAGTTGGCCTTTACACTCTGAATGTCTGGGTTAGTTTTTGCATTTACATTTACTAATGAACATTTGATTAAAATATACTATATGCTGGCCCATTAAGACACTCTGCATAACTTACAATTTAGAATTACCCTACAAGGAAATAAAATATATACTCCCATTTTATAGATGGATAATTTGAAACTGGGAAGGATAAACTACTTGTCAGACTCACATATCTAGTAATTGACAAGACCAGCTGTGAAACAGTATGTGTGACTCCAAATTCTACATGCTTTCGTTGAGTCAAAACTCTACTGAATGACTATTCAGGATTGAGGTTCCGGTTAGAGGGGAAGAAGACAGCAGCTGTATGAAAAATGCCTGACCCTCAGCCTTATTCACTCAAAAGATAACAGGGACATCACTGGTAGATGAAAACTCTGGGATTATAAAGGTTTTTTAATTTACTATCTCTCCTCCATGATTTTAAACATATCCTCCCATTAATTAAAATGAAACTTATGAGGATATTCTTGTTCACTTTATAGGCACCTGGTCTCAAAAAGTCACCATGCAAAACACAGGAAAAATATGAAACTCTAATGTTCAAGAAAATCATCAGAAAACCAGGATGAGAAAAGGAAGAAACTTAGAAAATTTTAAAACAGTTCTTCTCTCCTTTTTTTTTCTACCATCAACCACTTCTTGCAAAGTTGGCAAAGGAGATGAGAAAAGTCTTTTTAATTGCTGTGCATCTGAACTTAAAAAAAAAAAAAAGAACAAAGGTAGGGCTGTCTCCAAGAGGCCTATAAGGGAGAAATTGAAAACCCCAAGCCTTAGAAGTCCAGCATTTCCTGAGTGTCAGAAGGAAGCTCAGGGTGTGGGGACCAACTTAAGGTCCAGAGCATTGCATCCTCTGGCCTGAGAGGATCTTCCTGCAGAGTTGAAACCTCTTGAAACCCCAAATCCAGGAGCTCTGTTTATTCTCGAAAGAGGACCAGATCCATCTGATCTAGGACTGACTCTAGGGACTTCCCCCTTGAGAATCATTCCAGGGCACAAGGGACAGCAGAAAAAGAGTTTGAGGCTCTATCCCAGGGGCCTGATTAGGAACTTGGGCAATTAGTAGAACAAAATTCTGCTTTTGGTCACTGACTCACAAGAGCAGCTTGCATTGTAGAAACTGAAATATGTTTTGTTAAAAAACCATTGAACCCAGAACATGCAAAATAAAATACATGTCAATTATTCTGTGCCTGAGAATTATTCCTTCTTTTAAAGAAGCAGCAAATATTAATGAACATCTACTTGCATTCCATGTAGTATGCTGAATATTGGAGGCACAAGCATGACAAAAACAGTCATGGTGTTTGCTCTCATGGAGCTTATCAAGGAGGGAGGCATATAGAGCTGTAGCTAATCCATTGGGTATCTTTGTGCAAATTAGAAAAAAAACCTCTTTTGGGTAGATGCAACCCATGTGCACACCACTTGGTGAGTAGACAGTATATTTTTGTGATTTGTAAAAGAGCATCTCTTCAATGGATGGGTGGAGATCCATACCAGGATATACGACTTGTCAAGTGGACTGTGGGCTGCATTTTATCCTTCACTCTCCCTCTTGATTAGGTATCCCTGTACAGTGCTTAGCCTGCACACTAGACAGGTTTCACACAAATAGTCTCAGAAATAAATACATTATTATAAACAAAAGTAAATGCTATAAGGAAAAATGCACGGTCTTATGAGAGCATATAATAAAGGAGGGCAAGTTTTGCTAGTCTGGGGAGTCTTGCAGTATTTTTCAGAGGATTGATGTTTGAGCTGGAATCTTTAAGATGAGTATGGGTCAACTAGGTGAAGTTAGGGAAGAGAATTTAAGGCAGAGAGAAAAACATGAGTGAAGGACTTGATAGATTCACGATAATAACTCATTCCAAGAACTGAAAGAAAGACAAATTGTGCACAGAGAATCTGAGGGAGAGTTGAAGTTAGAAGATAATGGGGAGGAGATTGTGTAGGGTTTTGTACCACTTCAAGCTTATTGTGAGGCTGATGTGGAGCCAGGCAACGCTTTTAAGGAGGTGAATAGCACCATCAGATGTGCATTTCCAAATGTCTGGTTGAAATGTGGAAAATAAATTAGAGAAGAGTAAGTTTGGAAGCGGAAGGGTAAATTAGGAGGCTGCTGAGGTTTTCTAGTGGAAACATAGGAGCTAGAACTTGGGAGGCAGACGTGGAGATGCTTTAGCTTGCTGAGACAAACAAGACCAATTCACGATAGGCCTCCTAGGTCCCATGGTCCAGTGACCTTCCTTTACCAGGACTCAGAAGTGATTCGGGAGTCATTTCTCAGAAGAATGCTAATCTAGAGGAACAAAGTATGGCTTTTTAGAGAAGTCTGAGGAATCTGAACTGTGATCCTCCTGTTGGAGTCTGACAGAATCTTGACTTAGTTCACCATCATGGAGAATCATCACAGCCTCTCACTTAGTTCTCTAACTAGAACCCTTGAATGAAGGGGTAGCCATGTCCCCTTAAGGAAAGACCCTGTGGTACTGCCACAAATAAATATTGTAAATACATATATCTCAATCTCTATAAAAAAATTGACTCTCTTTGAGTACATTGTATCCTTGGGGTCATAAGGCTTTATTGGTAGAGTTGCTTGCACTATATCTTGGACCAACTTTGGAGCCTTCTCTTGTTCTAGGCCCACTCAAAATTGACAGCATCATGGCTTACTCATAAAATAGTTTGAAGTAGCGGATGTGCAATATGTTGCCAAGCATGTCTACTTAATAATATATTTGGAAATGGGCAAATAAACCAGATTGTGTTTGGGAATCAATGGCCCTACTGTGAAATGAATTCAGGCCTGAATTCCATTTTTTACTTGACTTTCATGACTTTCCATGCTAAAATATGTTTGGTATCAAGGGGATCATGTCAGTTCAGAGATAGTAGCCAGTATTCTCCCCAAAATATATTCCTTATATATATCCCTGGCAAATAGATGCAGGTTCTTTTAGGGAAGGCTACAGAGTGATGAAAACTTATTTTAAGATACATTCAAAGAATTAAAGTAAACTGTGTTCAAAGAATTAAAAGAAAAATATGGTAGTGAGTCCACAAGTAGTAAATCTCAAAAGAGAAGTAGACACCATAAGAAAGAAGCAATTGCAAATTCTAGAGATGAAGACTATAATAACTGAAATGATGATATAAACAGCAGATTTGAGATGGCAGGAGCAGGATCAGTGAACGTGAAAATCAATCAATAGAAATTATCCAATCTGAAGAACAGAAGAATGAAAAGAGATGAAGAACCTCAGAGACCTGTAAAAAAAAAAAAAAAAAAAAAAAAAAAAAAAAAAAAAAAAAAAAAAAAAAAAAAAAAAAAAGTAAACTTTTCAACACAGGTGTAGTAGGTTCTCAGAAAAAGAGGAATAAAAGGGCATAACAAATTTGAAGGTATAATGACTAAAAACTCAGATTTTATTAAAAACGTTAACTTAATAGACTCAGTAAGCTCAAGAAATCTTAAGGTAAATGCAAAGAGAATTATATGTAGATACTTCAAACTGCTGAAAGCCAAATACAAAGATAAAATCATGAAAACAGCCAGAGAAAAGTGACTCATCATATACATTTTTAACAAAAAATGCTATCTGGCAACAATATCCTTCAAAAATGAAGGCAAAGTAAAGGTGAACTCAGGTAAACAAAGATTGACATTATTTGTTGCTAGCAGACTTACTATACAAGAAATACAAGAGGAAGTTCTTCAAGCTGAAAGGAAATGACAATTGACAATAGCTCATATCCACAGGGAAGAATGAAGAAAACCGGAAATACTATCTATGTAACATATGTAGATAATTATAAAGGACTGTATGTATGTGTGTGTCTGTTTATATATCGGCATTTCTATTTTCTTCTTTTAGTTTCTTTTTAAAAAAACATAACATTGTTTAAAACAGTTATATAATTATAATACTGTATTTTCGGATTTATAAAAAATAAAGATGTAATGCATATGACCGTAATAGCACAAAGGAGAGAGCGGAGGAAACGGAGTCACACTGAAGTTAAATTGCTATGTCTTTGAAATCAAATCAATATTAACCTGAACTAGATTGTGATCATTTAAATATGCATAGAACAGTCGCTAAAAAATTTAACTATAACATCAACAGAGGAATTAATATGGTACAATAAAAATATTTTAACAGAAAAGGCAGTAAAAGGAAACAAGAATGAAAAAGACATGAAACATAGAAAACAAATAGCAAAATGGAAGAAATTAATTCAGTCATATCATTAATTACATTAAAAGTGAATGCATTAAATCCTCTGATTTAAAGGGAAAATTGTCATATTGTATTTAGAAAAGCAAGATCCAACTATGTGCTGTCTATAGGAGATACACTTTAGAATCAAAGACACAAATACTTGAAACTAAAAGCTTGTAAATGGACCTATCATGCAAACAGTAGCCATAAGAGAGCTAAAGTGGCTATGTCAATTTCAAACAACATAGACTTCGAGATAAAGAATATTGCAAGAGACAGAGAAATATATTTAATTATGATAACAGGTCAATATGTTAGGAAGATATGAAATTATAAATGTACACCTGACAACAGAGCCCCAAAATCCATGAAGCAAAAATGACAGAATGAAAAGGAGAGACAGGTAATTCAACAATTATAGTTGGAGAACTCAGTAATTCAATTTCAGTACTTTATAGGACAACTGGACAGAGGATCTGTAAAGATACAGAGTACTTGAACAACAGTCATTAACCAGCTTGACCTAACTGACACTTATGTAAAACTCCCTACAAAAAGATCAGAATACATCTTCTTTTCAAGAGTATATAGAACATTCTCCAGACTAGACTGTATATCAGGCCACAAGAGACCTCAAAATTTTTTTTTAAAATTGCAATCTTCTTTGGCTGATATTAACATAAAACAATTACTTTCTTTTAGTTATTGTTTATATCATATTATTTTTTATTCTTTTGTTTTCAATCGTTCTGTATCCTGATAATTAAGGTATTCCTCTTTTTAACAAAACTTTGTTTTCCTATCCATCTGACAATCTATGTCTACTAATTGGATTATTATTTTACATTTAATGAAATTTACATTTTAAATTTAATGAAATTGCTGATATATTTGGGTTTAAATATACCATGTTAGGATTCATATTCTTTTTTCCCAGTTTTTTTGTGAGTACCTTTCCTCTCATCTTTTTGTTTATTTTGGAGTAATCAAGCATTTTTATTATTTCTTGCCTTTTTCATTTGTTACCTTTACATCATTCTAATGGTTATTTTAGAATTACATTTCAAGGACAATGCAAAGACTATATGAAGCCTTAATTTAATTTATTACCATTTTCATGTTATTGTATATTTTAACTCTATAAATATTTAAAAATTCATAATACATTAATTTATTATTGTATAATATTAAGTATAATACTAATTTATACTTGCCCATGCATTTACCTTTTCTGTTATTTTTAAATTCATTTTGTTTGTTTGTTTTTCATTTTTGTTTCCATCTAGGATGGATTTTCCTTGTACCTGAAGAACTCATTTTGATATTTCCTTAATGCAGGTCTGATGATGAATTCTCTCATTTTTTTCCATTTCTAAAAATGTCTTTGTTTTGCTTTTTTAGTGAGGGAGATTTTCCCTGAATATAAAATTCTAGTTTGGCAGTTATTTTCTTTCAGCACCCTGAAGATGCCATTCCACTGATTTGTGTTTTCCATTATTGCTACCAAGAAGTCATTTAATAGTCTTATTGTTATTCCTTGAAAATAATGTATCTTTTTTCCTCTACCTACTGTAAAGACTTTTTATCTATATTTTTTTAGTTGTTTTACATGATATGCCTACATGCCTTTTGTGTGTAGGTGTATGTGTGTATATCCTGTGTGTAATTCCGAGTGATTCTCGAATCTGTATCTGATGTTTTCCTCAGGTTTGGAAAACATATGGCTATGATTTCTTCATATACTGCGTCTGATACATTCTATCTCTGTTATCCATGTGCAACTCCAACTACACATATGCTAGACCTTTTAAGTGGGTTTCATATGCCTCAGGTACTCTTCCAAGCTTACACGGTTGTTGGCAGAATTAGTTCCTTGTGGTTATAGGACAGAGGTTGTGTTTTCTTACCAGCTGCCAACTGAGATTGCTCTGTTCCTAGAGGCTGTCCACATTCCTTGCCAAATGGCCTTCTTATAAGCCCTCTCAAAACTTGGTAGCTTATTTCTTCAGAGCCAGCAAGGAACTATCTCTTGTTCCTGTTTGCTGAGGTGAATTTTTATAGATGTATTATAAGCATGGGTGTGACATCCATCACCTTTGCTTTATTCTCTTGAGTAGAGGCAAGTCACAGTTCTGCCCACAGTCCAGAGGAGAGGATTGTATTATACATGGGTGTGACTCATTAAGGGTCACCTTAGGTGCATTTGCTACAATCTATTTATCTTAAAGTTGTATCTGATAATTTTAATACAGTGATATTTTTTATGGGTCTGTTTCTGTTGAGTGATTTTTTTTTCTTCTTCTTCTTCTTGATCTTTAGCCTTTTGGTCTTTTCTCCCGGTATGTTTGTTGTATTTTTGTCACATCCTGGACACTTTATATCATTTATAGGTGTAAAAACCATTATACAGCTTGCAGGCTGTGCAAAAACCACTGGTGGGCTCATGGGCCAGTAGGCTGTAGTTTGCCTACCTCTGTTACAGATGAAAAAAAAAAAGTAAATTGTAAAAATAAATTGAGGCTGTACATTATATTATCTTCCTCTAGAGAAGATTTTATTTTATCTTCTGTTAGGTAGTTAGTCTAAAGGCAAGAGCAAATTAATACAAATAGGGATTAAGTAAAGTTGAGCTGGATTCAGTCTTTGTGAGAGTTAACTTATTTCCACTTTACCCTTTTGCCTAGGGTATAGCCCTTAAACATATGGAGACTGCCATTTTTTCAGTCTTTTGACCAAAGAATACAGACAACAAGTTACAGTTCCTCAAGGAAACTACAAAGAATTGGGTTTCAGGCTAACATTTCCACATATCTTTTCTTTCTTTCTGGAATCTTTTCCCCTCAACTCTTCTCTTACTTAGAAGCTGTATATACATCTTACAGTCTTTATAACATCATTCTAGGGATGGAGGAGAACTAGTTCTTTCCTTCAACTTTATAGGAGTAGGAAGGGTAACAGGGTGGAAGGAGCCCTGGTAATGGTCAGGGCAACTCTTCCCTCCAAAACATTAATCTCAGGATTAGGAAGTGAGCTGCCTGAGTAATAAGGTCTCCAAGTATTCTGCTGTTTGGATTGTGTCTTCTGATATTGATCACTTGGGAGCAGTCAGTGCTGTTTTGGGAAGGAGACCCAGGAGTCTGGAACAGACAATTTGTACCTTATAAAGAAACAAGCGGGAGTTACTGCTTTGTGACTCAATGAGGAGCTTCTTCCAGGAGGAGGGGCTGTGAGAATCTAGAGAAAATTAATGTGACTTTGTCTTTCACTTCTAATCTCAGACACTGGAAGACTGGGATAGGCATTGTTTCCTTCCTGTCCAGTTCTTTTATATATTGCATCCAAGAGGTATCTAAAGATTTGCCAGTGAAGGGGAAATTCCTATTAAACCATAGCTCTGCTCAGTAAGACATTAGTGACCTTCAGATTAAAAAAAAAAAAAAAATGTAGACTATTTGCTAAAATAGCAAATTTTTACAATGTGGTCTAAATTTAAATAGCTGATAGGTTTTAAATAATTATCAGGAAAGGCACTGATAATGATCTGGGAAACATTTTATAACTATTCATAAAAATCCATATCTAATTTGCAGGCAGTCAAATTCCCAGAGTGGGGGGTATGACTCTCAGGAATGAATACAGCTCTCTAGAAGACCCAAGAAATAGGCCACTTGGTGAGTTTCACTTCCTGATATGACAGAATGTTTAATATAGTATATATTCAGTTATCACACAGCCAGTGATAAGTCTATACAAGGAGGAACATGATCTCTCCTAGAAAATATTGTGATTTCTATGATTTTGGAAGTGCGGATGTGTAAACTAACGTAGAAAAGAGGACATAATACTTCAAAGGCCTGTAATTGGGTCCTTTACAAAAGGCTGTTCAAAACTCTAAGCTCCATGAGGACAAGGACCATTCCTTGGTCATCTTTGTTGTCCTAGTATTAGCACAGTACTTATACTTTGTGACTATTCAACACATTGAACTATTGAAAAAATGGTTTTGTTTGGATTTGAAGCAAAATTTTACTATTCACAGGAAACAAACAAACAAACAAACAAAAACAGAGAATGATGAGATAACTAAGCTGTCTTCACTGGAGGAAAAATGTAAATAGTATATTCATCCATGATTAAGTCAGGGGCAGGCTTTGTTTCACTTTTTTTTTTTAGGGGGGGGTCATTTATTTGAAATAAATAAAAGGTAGTGAAAATTCCAAAGTCAGACATTATCTGAATTTTGAGGTTTCTGTCCATCTGTATGCTCCCTATTTTTTGGTCTCTCATGTTTCCTTTCTACACCCTAGATGAGTATTCTTACCCTTGACAATGTTTTTCATTTCCCCATCCCACTCTGCACCCCTTTAATGATTGTCTTATCTGTTAGAGTCTCCCACATGATGGTGCTGGGGTACAGTTTTTCAGGGTGTCAACAGTTAGAGCTGATTAATGGTCTGGAGGAGGAGGGGAACAGAAATATTGTAGGCTACCGGCATGAGTAAGATCTTCTGGCCAAGAAAGTGGAATTAAGTTATAAGAATAACGTGGATGGGGGCTTCCCTGGTGGCACAGTGGTTGAGGATCCGCCTACCAATGCAGGGGACATGGGTTCTAGCCCTGGTCCGGGAAGATCCCACATGCTGCGGAGCAACTAAGCATGTGCTCCATAACTACTGAGACTGCGCTCTAGGGCTTGCGTGCCACAACCGCTGAAACCCTCATGCCTAGTGCCCGTGCTCCGCAACAAGAGAAGGCACCGCAATGACAAGCCCGTGCACCACAACGAAGAGTGGTGTCCCTTGACACTAACGAGAGCCTGCATGCAGCGACAAAGGCCCAATGCGGCCAAAAATAAATAAATTAATTTTTTAAAAAATCAGTCATAGGACTAGAAGGGACTGAGGAGACTATGCTAATTCCATTAAAAAGAAAAGAAAAAAAAGAATAACCTGGATGCCTTTCAAATCAAGTGTGCAAGTATAATGAAAACTGTGATTTTATAGTGGTGGATTCCAAACTATTACTTATAATCCAGAAATGCAATCTAGAGGTCACTGAAGATTAGTCTTAGATATACTAGCTGTGTGGGATACTGTGATCTAAGGGAGAAGTAAAATGTTGGGCATCTTCAAGAAGGGGATTAGAAACAAAAAAGAAAGTCTTATTCTACCGGATTCATACCTGTGTTGATATAATACATGTAGCAGTGCATTGTTCTGATCAGCATACCTCAGGAAGGATTTTTAAAGAGTATGAAAAAGTCCATATGAACAATTGGAAGGGAAATGATAAAATTTATAAAATCAAGGCTGGGATAATCACAGGCTTCTTTACACATCCTAGAATGCTAGGCTGAAGCCTGTCTATCTCCTCCTGCTTCTCTTAAATATTTAAA
>RJWK010003980.1:33231-61656 GCA_004363435.1 Platanista minor
AGGAAGAAGAGGGAGAGGAGGAAGAGGAAGAGGAAGAGGAAGGAGAAGAAGAGGAAGAAGGAGAAGGAGAGGGAGAGGGAGAGGAGGAAGAGGAAGAAGAAGGAAGAAGGAAGAAGAAGAAGAAGAAGAGGAAGAAGAAGAAGAGAAGAAAAGAAGAAGAAGAAGAAGAAGAAGAAAGAAGAAGGAGAAGAAGAAGAAGAAGAAGGAGAAGAAGGAGAAGAAGAAAAGAAGAAGAAGTACAAATAAAACTACTATTTATTAAGGGCTTCCTATGTATCAAGTGCGTGTCAAACTCTTCAAATACATTAACCCATGTAATACTTATGGCAACTCTGTGTAGTATTACTATATTCAATTTATAAATGAGTTTAAATATTATGCTTAAAATTTAGAGGGGCTACTGAAGGAATTTATGCAAGTAGTCTCCATTAGCAGACTTTTTTTTTAAAGAATGTTATGTTAGCATACGTATTCGTTTTTCTCTTTCTGACTGATGAACCTAGGGGCAGGACAGGAATAAAGACACAGATATAGAGAATCGACTTGAGGACACAGGGAAGGGGAAGGGGAAGCTGGGACGAAGTAAGAGAGTAACTTTGACTTATATACACTACCAAATGTAAAATAGATAGCTAGTGGGAAGCAGCTGCATAGCACAGGGAGATCAGCTCAGTGCTTTGCAACTACCAAGGAGGGTGAGAGGGAGACACAAGAGGGAGGGTATATGGGGATATACGTATGCATATGCATAACTGATTCACTTTGTTATACAGCAGAAACTAACACAGCATTGTAAAGCAATTTTAGTCCAATAAAGATGTTAAAGGGAAAAAGAGAGAGAAAAAAAAGAATGTTATGACAATATTCGGAAGGAAGACTTGGACTAAGGTCAACTGAAATGGGGGGAGGTGATTAGTTAGGAGACCATGGCAGTCATCATAGAGAATGATGATGGTGGTCGAAATTTGGGTGTTGGTAGGAAGCATGGAGAGGAGGGGACAGAGTGGAGAGAATTTCAGGAGGCACTGTCTTCAGGATGGAAAAGGGAAGGGAGATAGTTAGGATGGTTCTCAGCTTCCTGAATGGAGGTAATGGTTAAACATGGTGAGTAATCAGGAGTAGATATGGGTTTAAAGGCAAGGTTAACTCTGTTCCAGTATAGTCTCCAATTCTGAGCTCACGTGTAATAAGCTCAATTCTGTCCTCATCACAACATGGAATATGCAAAATTAAAGTGAAAAATAGAACATCTGGCCCTTCACTGATTAAATGAGCTTTATCTTTGCTCTCACATTAGGAAAACCATTCCCTACTTGAAGCAACTTGAAGGGATATCTTCAGATTTATTCCAGCCTCTCTCCTGCCTTTGGCTACAATTCAAGGAAATAAGCTAAATACCTGCATGGCCTTAGAATATCTAGAAGTGCTCCCTTTTTGAGTCTCTCGTGATCACAGTAGACTTTAGTGCAGGGCTTAGGGAAGTGAAGCCTAGGACCTAGGGTTCTGCGGAGGATAAGCCACTCTAGGACCTTCATGGGACATTTGATACTGACAGTGCCTTTTTACAGTGTTGAAAGGTTGTCAGCCTCAGGTATCTTTTGTCTTTCACTTAGGTCACTGTTCCTCACTGGTTGCTTAGAGGGCTAAATCTAGAGTGTTGGAGGAGGAACTATAGAGCTGGGCTTCTTCCTGGACCTGGACTCACCTCTTCAATGGCTAGGTAATTATTTCTACAAATCTGCCTCTTGATGTGTCTGTACTTTCCTTCTCAGATCTATCTCTGCCATCAACCCCAGGGTCCTGGGGTAACACTTCCATAGTAACAAAGAAGAGGGTTGGGGGAAGGTGATGGCTCTGAGCAAGTGACCAACAGCTGAACACTGATGACCCTTGAGGTCTTGGGCATTGCTCAGAGGATGGACATACCCTTTAGTGAAGGCCTTGGTCCAGCCTACTGTCTTTCATGATTAACTCATCACACATTTCTTTCCTTTGCCCAGCTCTTTTAGACCGAGACCTCCCTCAGTGCTAAAGCCAAACTCCACTGCTGTGACTGAATTCCTTTTTGAAGGTTTCCCCAGCTTTGGGTGGCAGCACAGGCTTGGTTTCTTTGTTGTCTTTCTAACTTTGTACCTGCTGACTCTCTTTGGTAATATCATTATTGTGACTGCTATTCACCTGGATCATCACCTCTATACTCCCATGTACTTTTCCTGAGCATGCTGTCCATCTCTGTGACCTGCTACACTGTGGCCGTCATTCCCTGTATGCTTTCTAGCCTCTTGAGTCCTCATCAGCCCATTTCTATCCAAGGCTGTGCCACTCAGCTCTTCTTCTGTCTCACGTTTAGTATCAATAACTGCTTCCTGCTCACAGCCATGGGGTATGATTGCTGTGTGGCCATCTGCAACCCACTACAGTATTCAGTCATCATGGGTAAAGAGTCCTGTATCCAGTTGGCATCTGGGTCCCTGGGAATTGGCCTGGGTATGGCCATTGTACAGATAACATCTGTTTTTGGCCTGCCCTTCTGTGATGCCTTTGTCATCTCTCACTTCTGTGACATGAGACCCCTGCTGAGGCTGGCCTGCACAGACACCACTGTCAACGATATCATCAACTTTGTTGTCAGTGTTTTTGTCCTTGTTCTACCCATGAGCCTGGTCTTCATCACCTATGTCCTCATCATCTCCACCATCCTTAAGATTGCTTCAGCTGAGGGTCAGAAGAAGGCCTTTGCCACCTGCGCCTTCCACCTCACAGTGACCATCATCCACTATGGCTGTGCCTCCGTCATTTACCTGAAGCCTAAGTCCCAGAGTTTCCTGGGGCAGGACAGACTCATCTCAGTGACCTACCCTGTCATCACTCCTCTGCTGAACCCCGTCGTGTACAGCCTGAGGAACAAGGAGGTCAAAGATGCTCTGTGCAGAGCCAGGGGCAAAAGCCCCTCTCCTCTCCGTGAGGAGGTCGTTGAAGGCCTTTTCTTTCATTTTGTAAATATGTATTAATTTTAATGCTGTATCAATAACACCTTTAAGTATGGGATCAAGAAGAATAGACTAAATTGAATTGGGTGCTAAAACTGGAGACTTCCACTTGAGCTAGTCATGGTTCTCTGTGCCCTCCTTTAGAGAGGACAGAAAATGACTTGGCATACACTTAAGAATATAGGGGAAAGATTTACCTTCCTGGGTCACTCATACCTATGTTCTGTTACACACCCATGCACACATTTACATATGCCCTGAGAATACATTGGGTTATACAACTCCAGTAAAGCACAAAATCCAGCAAGTTACTAGAAAGTTAATGAACAAAGTGTTTGGAAACCACCTCAGAAAAACCTCTGTCGTTGTTGTTAAGGGTGTATGAGTAATTTATGCAAAATTTTAACAAATAAGTGTGGAGACACATGCATGTCCTTTTCTGTGGATGTTGAAGGCTTTTCGCTGCTGTTGAATCTGTTTTCGCTGCTTAGTAATATCTCATCACAGCCTGAGGACTCTTCAGAAGGCAAAAAAAAAAAAAAAAAAAACAACAACACTCTCCAAGTGGATAGAACTGCCCTACCTGACCATTCCTGGAAATGAGGAGTACAAATGTGGGAAAGAAAAAAATCATCAGCTACTAGAACACAGAGGTGGGTTGTTCATAGTCCCAAGATGCCTACGTGAGAAAACTCCAATTTGGAAAGGAGAGCATGCTGAACAGTTCAATGCTTTTCACATCGCCAATGCAGGAGTGAAAGAGGATGGAGGCTGGAAGAAGCCAAGAAAAATCATATTTCCTTTTGCAGGGTAGACCTAAATCTTTGAAATAGTGTTATAAATGTAAGCACTTTAACTATAACTTCTGAAATTATTTATTAATGAGCAGAAGTCTGAAGCTTGACTTCATGAAAAAATTTTCCAGTAAGTTCCTAAGCTGCCAGAGGTTAATCTTCAGAAATTTCTTCTTAGATACTCCCAACTTAAAACCTGAGGTAAAAAACAGCATTTCATGTTTGAGCATCACAGAAGCGGAAGACGTATACCCTGGTCCTCTCTCCCTCATCCTTCCACTTCACTCTGGCCTTCTATACTGAAGAGCAGGTATAACCTGAGTTTCAAACCCAGTTCTTCCCGTCTCCAGAATCCAGCTGATCCCATGGGGTGACGCTGCAGAGGCAAGACATCACTTGTAAGAGTGTCATGAAGTTAGCTGGGTGCTGAGGATAGGACAAGCCAGTGGAAATTAACAAATCTTCTAAGTCAAGTTAACATGTCTTGCTTTGCCAAGAAACGCTGGCATGTGCCATCTGACCAGAGATAAAAGATATCTTTGCCTTTGTGACCAGATTTCTAGAAATGATAGAGTCAGTTTATTTCTGTTAGGATAGCCAAAAAACAGTTAAAAAAATTTTTTTTTGCGTTGTGTTCTGCTTAGTCTAGATAAAGCTGTTAGGTAAAGGTCTGATGACCAGTGTCAGTTTCTGATAAGGCACCAGATAGGGACTTGGGCTTGGTAACTAACTGTCCAGGGCTGGGTAGACAACTTAAGGCAGGGAGATAGTACTACTCTCTGAGTTTCTCTGGGCACCCAGGCTGGCGAGTACCTCTGCCATTCTCAGTATAAGGTTCCCATCTCTGACTTCAAGGAGATGCTCTTGTTGTCCCATTTCCCATTTAATGAGAAGAGAGAAAGAACAGAGCTTTTCTTCAAGCACTCAATTTCCCAAAATACAAGGTGTATCTTTTGTCTGAGTTTCCACTCTTGAGGTAGCCAAGGAAATTTGTCTTCCACTGGCCACTAGTAGGGAGCTACCAACTTGATTTTCAAAAACCAATCCTAATTATTGGGAGTCTGTGACATTTTGTAGCAGACAATTTGGAATAGCAATCATGGGAAAGAAATTTGCTCTATGGACTTGCCTAGACCAATCTGGTAAGATATTGGAGGTAACAGAGGAAGCCCCAAGGGTGACGTTGGGGTGAATTATTTCTATTCTAATCATTTGTATAACATCCATACTTCCTCTCTGGCACAGATAGACTTTATGTGTATTAAAATAAAAAGCACCTTTAAAACTGCCATATTTTGGGGGTCCACAAAATACTCAAGACCTCACTGTGTGTTCCACATTCCCTATGGAACAGATGTTTGAATATCAGGAAGAAAAAAGGTGGAAATAAGTGGTAGACATAAGTCTGGTATGAACCTGAAATTTAGATACAATGAAGGGAGAGACCAGTGTGTAGAGGATGAAGGAGAAATTCACACCGGAGCTTTTTCAGGAATGTGTTCTGAGCCTTTGTGCTGGAGAGTCACCACATAGAATTACGTGGGCTCCCACGTAATGAAGGACAAAATGGGCTCAAAGGGAGCTTAGAAACCACCAAGTCCAAACGCCCCTAGTTACAAAGAAGAAATGGAATCTCAGAGACTGGCAAGAACTTGCCCCAGTCACACAGCTGGTTAACAAAGGCTCGAACTTGCAGGTTTGTGCTCTGTCCATAGCCCTTGCGAGCTGGGAGTAAGGATGAAAATGGAAGTAAAAGTGAATTGGAGGTAAAGTGAAGAAGTGAAAATAGAGGTAAAAGTCACTCAGAGACTCAGAAAATCCCTCAGAAGATGTATCTGAAGCTTATAAAGCCTCGGCTTTCTATCCATGTTCAGTCTCTCTCAATTCTTAACTCTGGGTCACTTGGCCTCAGACCAAATAAAGGAGGAAGTAACTTGCTCTCTGTCCTGATGCATAGCTGTGTGTTAAACACTGTGAGACAAGATGTTGTTAATGAATGTTCTGTAAGACTGTGGTCTCAAGGCTATAACTTCTAACAGACCTCCTGTCTTAAAGGTAGGGAAGTGTCCAGGAACAACACCAAGGAGCTTCCCGTAGGGACTTTTCCTGGCCTGTGGTTGTAGGAAAAATCTCTGCTCCACTCACCAGGCTTCTTTACACAAAGCCAAGTGCTAAGGCCGTTCCCTGAGAATCTGGTCATTTCCTATCTCTCTGAAATGATTTTTAAAAAAGGGACAATGTTAAAGAAGTTCATACCAGTGTTGGGGCTCAGGGTGGGCTGCCCCTAAATATGCCACAGTGGCATATTGATTATTTTGAATTAAAGTTACTTAAGAATCAGGGGTGGATGGATTGGGAATTTGGGATTAGCAGATGCAAACTATTATATATAGAATGGATAAACAACAAGGTCCTGCTGTATAGCACAGGGAACTATATTCAATATCCTGTGATAAACCATAATGGAAAAGAATATGAAAAAGGATACATCCTCATATTTTTTCATATTCTTTTCCATATATATTTCTGTCTTCCTGAAAGTAGGAAATAAGTCTCTCACATGAGAGGTATACTCCTTGCATATGGAGGTAGAAGGACACCTTTATTGCCAGAGAGAGGGAATTCGGGGCTTAGAAGCCTATATAAACAAACTTGTTACTTATTTTATTTACCACCTCAAGCCCAAACTCTCTTTAGATTTAGATTCTTCACGAATTGAGCACACCAATCCTAAGCTTCTTTGTCCTGTCAGTTCCTCTCAAATGTATCATTTCTTTATCTAAAAAGTATAAAAGCTGCCTGCTTTGACCACTTTTTAGGTCCCATTTCTATGAGACCACTGTGCACGTGAATTAAAAGTATTTCTTTTTCTCTTGCTCATTTGTCTTGTGTAAATTTTATTATTAGTTCAGCCACAAAAGCTCAAGAGAGGTCAAGGGGAAAATTTCCCCCACCTCAACACCAAATACCTATATATATTTTTTTTTAAAAAAAAAAAAGCTTTAATAATTATTCTCTGCTTTATGGCCCCAAACATCCTTTGGAGAAAATGGGCCTTGTCAGTCTCATGGATATTTAGAAATTTTCCCCCTAGTTCATTTCTTCCTTATGTTACATTATTAATTGTTTGAAAACACAGGTAAACTAAAGGTTCTCTGATCCTCCGTTGCCTGTTGTGAACTCTTGGTCAGCACTGATAGTATGTTGCCTCTCCTCCCTAATGTTTTCCCTAGGCCCCCACTATAACTGTCTCCATAAGCAGAGGTGGGGTGTGGGTAGGAGAGCAAAGATTGTGTCTTTGTCTGAGATTTTATTCAGTCCTGGACTGTTTTCAGAGTGAGAGTTATTATTATTTGATAGAATTTCGCTAAGATGCTTATTTCAGGTGCTGTAAGAGGGTATACAAGATTTAAATTGGGGAGATATTAGAAGAGTGAAACAATCACAGGGAAATCTTAGACTGAGCCTCATCCCCAGAGACCTATGGTTCAAGCCTGTCCCAGGTTCTGCCAAGAACTAGAAGTTCATATGATAGTAAGTTGGAGAGCATAAAAATGATTAACTTCATCAGCATCCTACCATGTCTTCTCATTCCTAGCTCAGACTTACAATGGAGAGAACATTAGAAGAGAGAACATTTCTAGTCTAGAACTTCATGGTTCTTGCCTCTAGATGCAGAAAAGAAAGTAGCAAGGCTCAAATACTTAGGAACGTCATGTTACGTGGTTTCATACTTCTTTTATTCAAGTTGTACGTCTCTTTTAATACTAATAAATGAATCTATTCATTCTTTTACTTATTTAAATGATGTTTATTGAGCACTTACTATTACATGCCACGTGACCAGTTTTGATTGGTTTAATGAAGCAGTTCCGTAAAGCCTTGAGCACTTGGTATCTTGTGAGCTCTGTTTAACCATTAAGAAGTAATTGCTGGGCTTCCCTGGTGGTGCAGTGGTTGAGAGTCCGCCTGCCGATGCAGGGGACACGGGTTCGTGCCCCGGTCCGGGAGGATCCCACGTGCCGCGGAGCGGCTGGACCCGTGAGCCATGGCCGCTGGGCCTGCACGTCTGGAGCCTGTGCTCCGCAGCGGGAGAGGCCACAGCAGCGAGAGGCCTGCGTACCGCAAAAAAAAAAAAAAAAGAAGCAATTGCTAATGCCAGAAAGAAATTGCTATTGCAGATGTTTCTTGAGCAGTAACATCAGTTCTTTGGGGGTTCTGCTCTGGGCTGTGGGTCCATACGTTGGTTGCGTTTCCTGGTTCTCTTAATCTTCAAGAGAGATGTGAACTGCTGCTGGGTCGAGATAAACAACCCTGTGTCCACAACAAACAGAATCTTCACCAACAATGGGATAAGAAATTGTAGCCAGAAATATTTGCTTCGGGGAGCTGGAGTGGAATATGGATGTAACAAGAAACATAACTCATATTAGAAACTGAAAAAATTAGTTTAAGGGTGTCATCCTCCCTAAGAGAAGGACCCAACATGGTCTTTCATTTTCTAGCATGATATGCCATGCAGGAGCAGAGAGAAAACACTCATGAGTTTGGGTTCTTCAGTCTGTGCTCCCTGGAGCCCTAGGGAGTCCTGAGTATTTCCCCCACAGCCCCTGCCTAATGGTTTGTCTAGCCAGTATGCCCAAGGGGAAAGGTCATAGGAAAGATGACCACTTCCTTGGAGCTGACAAGACCAACATCCACATATGATTCAGAGGTGCAAAGGAGACAGAATGAGGGCATGGGGTCACCAGTGCCTTATTTCTCAATCAATCAGTCAATCAATCAGTCATCATTTATTGCATGTCTGTTGGGTGAAATGAAGATATTGGGCTAGATCATACTTAAGTTGCCTTCCAATTCCACTGTTTTGTGATTCCATTACTCTATTTGCAAAGTACTGATTTTTTGTGATTGCTCTAGAATTATAGAACCCTAGAATATTACAGCCAGAAATTACTTACAGATCACTTAGACTGATGGCTCTCAACACTGGCTGCATATTACCATTACCTGAAAGAGATTTTAAATACTGATGCCCAGGCCTAATTCCAAACCAATTAAATCAGAATCTCAAGGGAAGATATACGGACACCAATTTTTTTTTTTTTTTTAATTCTCCACTCTAGTGGAGTCTAGTCCAAATCCTTTACTTTACAGATAAGGGTACTAGAAGCCCAGCAACAATAAAATAACAGGTCTCAAATTAGTTAACAGAGAGCAACCATTAGAGCTTAATTCTGGTTTCTGGTCTCATGCTTTTTAAGATATTAACATGAGCAAAGTCCACCAAGCAAAAGTCTGATTTCTTCATTGCAAGGCAAATATTTCAAAAGCTCACATTTTTATATGAAGTTTGGAAAGAGCAGCCTTTTTCATTGGCTAGAGAGGCAGCCCACCTGCCTATTCTTTCCTCATCAAGCCCTCTCTCTCATCTCCTAATTCACAGGCACACAGCCTATTGACTTGTTGGTTTCCTTTCCCATCTCCCCTAGGCTAGAATAGACTCTTCAAGCTCTTTATAGCTTTTGTTCCTTCAACTTTGAAACTCTCTTTCAATTTGATAAATATAAGTTACTCCCCAGGAGCAACAGATGACTTTGCTTGGCTAGTATTTAACAATCCATTTCACAAATATTACATTTAATATTCATAAAAATTCCATGTGAACAGGTATCACTGTTGCCATTGAACAAGTAAGGAATCTAAGACAGACTGAGGAATACACTCTACCACTGGTCCCCTCATTGCAAGTCTAATAGACTTTCCAAGGAATCACAGCTACCATTCTACAGCTGCTATCACTTTAGGCTCAAATGTTCTTTCTCCTTTCCCCTGCTATGGACTCCTTCCTTTTCCTTCACCAACTTACCTTTTATAATTTTAATGCTGAGGTGATTAGAAGTATAGCGTATATGCTGAATTGTGCCCATGCAGTAATAGGTGCCACTGTCCCCTGTTGTGGTGTTGGTAATGGAGATGTTGTGGTTCTCATACCAGTACTTAAGGGCTTTGTCATTCTTGAAGTAAGTCACTTTGTAGACATTCAGATTCCTCCAGCCGTGGCACCTGAGGAAGAGGGGATCACCCTCCAACACCATCTCATCAGAGGCCTGAAGGAGCAGCCAGTCTGAAGAGCATTTGTTATGTCATTTATTCAACAATGATAGATAAAATTAATAATAAATAAAAATAAAATAAAAATAGATAAAAGAGGTCATGCAGAGAGTGTGTGTCAGAAACCTTTATCATTAACCCATTTCTTGGCTCATAAGGTCAATAAAAAGGAAATACAAAATAATGCTTACAGCCTGTCTCCTCTATTGATAAATCCTCTCTCCTCCTGAAAAGTAATTCTGGGACCACAACATCACTGACCTTTCTAATGAGCCCACCCATAGAAGGTCTGAAATCCATTATCCCACTCAGCTCCATTGTTGCATTTAGTCACAAAGGGGGAAATAACCCTACTCTGCCTGGGGAGTCTTAGCCTAAGAGAGTGTCTGTTTTGTCCTCTCTAACCTTATAGGTGCTTCCCAGTTCTATTAGTCACAGTTAACCGCTGACTTCTTCAGAACATGTATCACACTTTTAATTAGTTATTTGTGTAATTACTGATTGGATGTCCTTTTCCTCATTGGGCTCTATACTTCAGAGGTCTGGCGCACGTCTGTTCCTTACATCGTATTTCCAGTGCCTAACACAATACCTAGGAGATGGTAGGTTCTCAACAAATGTTTGTTAATAATGAGTCAGTAAAATATAAGAGTCAGGTTGCATGGCTAATGTCATTTTAAGAATTGAAAAGCATTCACCAAAGGAGACTTTTCAATGGAAATGTGGCTAGGTTGCACAAGCATGTTTTATTTAGGAGCAATCCTTGAAGACTTTTCTAGAATCTACTCCAAAGAAATAAAGAAGATAGTTTACACTGCTTTAGTTTCTATTTGGAATTTGTACACAGCTGTTGAAACATTTCTTTTTACTCGAGAAAACTACAAAGTATGTTTATGCTTTAAACTATTTTTTTATTTAAAAATACAAAGCAAAATATAACAATGAGCTAGCCATACTAAGGAAATCATTGTTTTGTTCATTTAACATTTACGAACTAACGCACATGTGCCTGAGCATGCTGCACTAATTGTTGACAGTAGGAGAGTGATAAAGATGAAGCAAACATAAGATTTATTCTTAAGTAAAAACAGAGGACATGAGGAATGTACAGAGAGATATTTCAAAATGAAGAGTGCAACTTAATATATTCAGGTTGTGATACATGGAAATTGCAGAGCAAATCTTTAAATCATTCTTTTGATCCTATTTAACATATACAGTTCTTTGCAATGTTCACATATCCAACATGCCATTTGACCATAAAACATGCATCTGCACCTATGGAGAAAAGATAGTCAGAAGTGAAATAGAGTAGAGGCGTAACACTGGGAGGTTGCCAGAATCTTGAAAGAAGACAGAATGGCTGACAGAAGGAGTAGAGGTAGAAGAGAGATGGACAGGTCTGATGAGAGACCCTGAGTCCCACCTTGGTTCCCTAAGCCTTGGAATAACTTGCTTTCTCCCCATCTTCAGATGGGCCATTCCTCACATGAGAGAACTGATATTTCCATAACCCTGGAACTTACCACTGATGACATATAGGTTCACAGCTTCACTCATGCCAATTCCTTTGCTTTGGCATCTATATTCTCCACTGTCCTGGATGCTTGCATTCATGATGTCCCAATGTGAAGTTTTTACTTCCAAAGTGTTTTCGTTGTGGGTCCACAAAGTGGAGTTATCTTCAAGGGAATTGTTGCTTCTACATGTAAGAGTCACCTTCTCTCCTCTAAATACTCTGTTCCATGGGGGATTGAAGGATACCTTACATTTCAAGTTGGCTTTGAGAAGAGCAGATTGTGGAAAGAGATATAGAAGGGGGAAAAATATCATTGAAAACTGTACAGCCTCCAAAGTACAGACATACCAATAGTCAGACAATCAATGGTCAGTCTACCCTTACTTATACCATTGGTGATAAGAAACTGTCCTGATTCCTAGGATTAAAGGAAGGAGAAAAGGGTTGTGGCCCCACAGAGCTCCCAACCTAGGGAGAAACATAAGACACAAATGCAGGATATTCAAAAACAAACAAGCAAATTTACTATGTGATGTAGGATAGTTCCCTCTAATTCTCTAAATTTCAGTTCCAATATCTGTAAATGAGGATGGAAGTCTCTTCAGGCAGAGCTTATGTCTGTGATGTTCAACCGTAACTCAGCACAGTGACTATTACATAGTAAGTGTTCATTAAATATTTATTGAGTTGATGAATGAGTGAATAATGGATGAATTAAGGTATTGGACTAGATGAAATACATGATCTCTCCCAGCTCTAAATTTTTTATGACTGTTTAATGGTGAGTGAATATGGAATTAAAAATATATGTCAATTCTGGATGGTAGTGAGAAGCACCAAGAGGATCAGTCTTAAAAGGCTTTCAAGGGACAAAGAGATATGGTACAAATTTGAACAGAAACTTCAGAAGCAGCCAGGTGGTGATGAGGAAGAGATGCTGCTGCTGAAAGACTTGGGTTCAAGGGACTTATGTTACAATCCAGTCCTTTGTTTGCTGTGTAACCTCCAGCAAATGACTTCATCTGAGTTTCAGCATCCTCAATTATAAAATGGCAATAATAATAACAGTGATGATGGTGTAAGAATTGAACGAGGATACAAGCTCTTTGGTGGGGTTAATGGTGGATGCTGGGAGGGCTCATGCCAAGGAGTGCATCCCAGAACTTCTGCTGCCAGTGTCCTTGTCCCTGTGGTGAGCCACAGCCACCATCCACCGCTCCCCCCCAAGCCCTCTTCAGGAGACCCTCCAACACAAGCAGAGCAGAAGCAAGAAGAACTATAATCCTGCAGCCTGTGGAACAAACACCACATTCACAGAAAGATAGACAAAATGAAAAGGCAGAGGACTATTTACCAGATGAAGGAACAAGATAAAACCCCAGAAAAACAACTAAATGAAGTGGAGATAGGCAACCTTCCAGAAAAAAAATTCAGAATAATGATGGTGAAGATGATCCAGGACCTCAGAAAAAGAATGGAGGAAAGATCGAGAACATACAAGAAATGTTTAACAAAGACCTAGAAGAATGAAAGAACAACCAAACAGAGATCAACAATATAATAACTGAAATGAAAAAATACACTAGAAGGAATCAATAGCAGAATAACTGAGGCAGAAGAATGGATAAGTGACCTGAAGACAGAATGGTGGAATTCACTGCTGTAAACAGAATAAAGAAACAAGAATGAAAAGAAGTGAAGACAGCTTAAGAGACTTCTGGGACAACATTAAATGCACCAACATCCTCATTATAGGGGTCCCAGAAGGAGAAGAGGGAGAAAAAAGACCTGAGAAAATATTTGAAGAGATTATAGTTGAAAACTTCCCTAACATGGGAAAGGAAATAGCCACCCAAGTCCAGGGAGTGCAGAGGGATCCAGGCAGGATAAACCCCAAGGAGAAACACACCAAGACATATAGTAAACAAATTGACAAAAATTAAAGAAAAAGAAAAATTATTAAAAGCAACAAGGGAAAAATGACAAATAATATACAAGAGAACTCCCATAATGTTAACAGCTGATTTCTCAGCAGAATCTCTAAAAGCCAGAAGCTAGTGGCATGATATATTTAAAGTGATGAAAGGGAAGAATCTATAACCAAGATTACTCTACCTGGCAAGGATCTCATTCAGATCTGATGGAGAAATCAAAAGCTTTTCAGACAAGCAAAAGCTAAGAGAATTCAGCACCACCAAACCAGATTTCCAAAAACATGCTAAGGGAACTTCTCTAAGTGGGAAACAGAAGAGAAGAAAAAGACCTACAATAACAAACCCAAAACAAATAAGAAAATGGTCATAGGAACATACATACCAACAATTACCTCAAATGTGAATGGATTAAATGCTCCAACCAAAAGACACAGGCTTGCTGAATGGATACAAAAACAAGACCCATATATATGCTGTCTACAAGAGACCCACTTCAGACCTAGGGGCACATACAGACTGAAAGTGAGGGGATGGAAAAATATATTCCATGCAAAAGGAAATCAAAAGAAAGCTGGAGTAGCAATACTCATATCAGATAAAATAGACTTTAAAATAAAGAATATTACAAGAGACAAGGAAGGACACTACATAATGATCAAGGGATCAATCCAAGAAGAAGATATAACAATTATATATGCACCCAACATAGGAGCACCTCAGTAAATAAAGCTAATGCTAACAGCTATAAAAGAGGAAATCAACAGTAACACAAAAATAGTGGGGGACTTTAACACCTCACACCAATGAACAGATTATCCGAACAGAAAATTAATAAGGAAACACAAGCTTAAAATGACACAATAGGCCAGATAGATTTAATTGACATTTATAGGACAGTCCATCCTAAAAGAGCAGATTACACTTTCTTCTCAAGTGCACACAGCACATTCTCCAGGATAGATCACCTCTTGGGTCACAATCAAACCTTGGTAAACTTAAGAAAATTGAAATCATATCAAGCATCTTTTCCAACCACAACGCCATGAGATTAGAAATGAATTACAAGGGAAAAAACGTATAAAACACAAACACATGGAGGCTAAACAATATGCTACTAAATAACCAAGAGATCACTGAAGAAATCAAAGAGTAAATCAAAAAATACCTAGAGAGAAATGACAATGAAAACATGACAATCCAAAACCTATGGGATGCAGCAAAAGCAGTTCTAAGAGGGAAGTTTATAGCAATACAATCCTACCTCAAGAAATAAGAAAAATCTCAAATAAACAATCTAACCTTACACCTAAAGGATCTAAGGAAAGAAAAAACAAAACCCCTAAGTTAGCAGAAGGAAAGAAATCATAAAGATCAGAGCAGAAATAAATGGAATGGAAAGAAAACAATAGCAAAGATCAATAAAACTAAAAGCTGATTCTTTGAGAAGACAAACAAAATTGATAAACCTTTAGCCAGACTCATCACGTAAAAGAGGGAGAGGACTCAAATCAATAAAATTAGAAATGAAAAGAAGTTACAACAGACACTGCAGAAATCCAAAGCATCATAAGAGACTATTACAAGCAACTCTATGCCAAAAAAATGGACATCCTAGAAGAAATGGACAAATTCCGAGAAAGGTATAACTTTGCAAGACTGAACCAGGAAGAAACAGAAAATATGAACAGACCAATCACAAGTAATGAAACTGAAACTGTGATTTAAAATCTCCCAAAAAACAAAAGTCCAGGACCAGATGGATTCACAGGTGAATTCGATCAAACATTTAGAGAAGAGCTAACATCAATCCTCCTCAAACTCTTCCAAAAAATTGCAGAGGAAGGAGCACTCCCAAACTCATTCGATGAAGCCATCATCACCCTGATACCAAAACCAGACAAAGATACTACAAAAAAAGAAAATTACAGATCCATATCACTGATGAATATAGATGCAAAAATCCTCAACAAAATACTAGCAAACAGAATCCAACAGCACATTAAAAAAGATCATACACCATGATGAAGTGGGACTTATCCCAGGGATGCAAGGATTCTTCAATATATGCAAATCAATCAATGTGATACACCATATTAACAAATTGTAGAATAAAAAAAATATGATCATCTCAAAAGATGCAGAAAAAGCTTTTGACATAATTCAACACTGATTTATGATAAAAACTCTCCAGAAAGTGGGCATAGGGGGAAACAACCTCAACATATTAAAGGCCATATACAGCAAGCCCACAGCAAACATCATTCTCAATGTTGAAAAAAGTGACATCATTTCCTCTAAGATCAGGAATGAGACAAGGATATCCACTCTCGCCACACTTATTCAACATAGTTTTGGAAGTCCTAGCCATGGCAATCAGAGAAGAAGAAGAAGTAAAAGGAATCCAAATTGGAAAAGAAGTAAAACTGTCATTGTTTGTGGATAACATGATGCTATACATAGATAACCCTAAAGATGCCACCAGAAAACAACTAGAGCTAATCAATGAATTTGGTAAAGTTGCAGGATACAAAATTAATGAGCAGAAATCTCTTTCAGTCCTATACACTAACAATGAAAGATCAGAAAGAGAAATTAAGGAAACAGTCCCATTCACCATTGCAACAAAAAGAATAAAATACCTAGGAATAAACCTTCCTAAGGAGACAAAAGACCTGTATGCAGAAAACTATAAGACACTGATGAAAGAAATCATAGATGATACAAACAGATGGAGAGATATAATATGTTCTTGGATTAGAAGAATAAAAATTGTGAAAATGACTATACTACCCAAAGCAATCTAGAGATCCAGTGCAATCCCTATCAAATTACCAGTGGCATTTTTTACAGAACTAAAACAAAAAAGTCTTAAAATTTGTATGAAGACACAAAAGACCCTGAATAGCCAAAGCAATCTTGAGAAATAAAAACAGAGCTGTAGGAATCATATTCCCTGACTTCAGTCTATACTACAAAGCTACAGTAATTGAGACAATATGGTACTGGCACAAAACAGAAATATAGGTCAATGGAACAGGATAGAAAGCCCTGAGATAAACCCACGCACCTATGGTCAACTAATCTATGACAAAGGAGGCAAGGATATACAATGGTGAAAAGATAGTCTCTTCAATAAGTGGTGCTGGGAGAACTGGACAACTACATGTAAAAGAATGAAAATAGAACACTCCCTAACACCATACAGAAAAATAAATTCAAAATGGATTAAAGACCTACATGTAAGACCAGACACTATAAAACTCTTAGAGGAAAACATAGGAAGGACACTCTTCGACATAAATCATAGCAAGATCTTTTTTGATCTACCTCCTACAGTAATGGAAATAAAAGCAAAAATGAATAAGTGGGACCAAATTAAACTTAAAAGCTTTTGCACAGCAAAGGAAACTATAAACAAGACAAAAAGACAACCCTCAAAATGGGAGAAAATATTTGCAAATGAATCAACGGACAAAGGGTTAATCTCCAAAGTATACAAACAGCTCATGCAGCTCAATAATAATAATAATAAAAACCCAATCAAAAAATGGTCAGAAGACCTAAATAGAAACTTCTCCAAAGAAGACATACAGATGGCCAAGAGGCACATGAAAAGCTGCTCAACATCACTGATTATTAGAGAAATGCAAATAAAAACTACAATGAGGTATCAACTCACACCAGTTAGAATGAGCATCATCAGAAAATCTACAAACAACAAATGCTGGAGAGGGTGTGGAATAAAGGGAACCCTCTTGCACTGCTGGTGGGAATGTAAACTGATACAGCCATTATGGGGAACAGTATGGAGGTTCCTTAAAAAACTAAAAATAGAATTACCATATGACCCAGCAATCCCACTACTGGGCATATACCCAGAGATAAGCATAATTCAAAAAGACACATGCACCCCAATGTTCATTACAGCACTATTTACAATAGCTAGGTCATGGAAGCAACCTAAATGCCCATCGACAGACGAATTGATAATGAAGATGTGGTACATATATACAATGGAATATTACTCAGCCAAAAAAGGAGTGAAGTTGGGCCATTTGTAAAGATGTGGATGGACCTAGAGACTGTCATACAGAGAGAGTAAGTCATAAAGAGAAAAACAAATATCGTATATTAACCCATATATATGGAATCTAGAAAACAGGTACAGACGAACTGGTTTGCAAGGCAGAAATAGAGACACAGATGTAGAGAACAAACGTATGGACACAAAGGGGGGAAAGAGGGAGGTGGGGGGTTGTAGGATGAATTGAGAGCTTGGGATTGACATATATACACTAATATGTATAAAATAGATAACTGATAAGAAACTGCTGTATAAAAAAATAAATTAAAAAGAAGAACAAGTTTACATGATAGTGGCTGGAGGAGTGGCTGAGACACTTAGATGCTTAACAGACATGATTGTTGGCATTAAAGAGGAAAGGGTGACTTGAGAGAATGAAGTGGCATGTGGGAAACTTTTGAATGCCAGAAAAAAGGAAGATTATGAAAGGTGGAAGCGGGTTGGACAGGGAAGAACAGATTAATAATCATTAGAAAATAGATGATGGGATGAAGGGAAAGAGTGAAAGGAGGGAAAGCCCCAGACACACTGAAATGCTGAGGGAACAAGGGCGGAGGACTCACCTGCTGATATGCCATCTGGAGCTGCAAAAAGTCCAGAGAGTATATGTTAGTGTCTATCCCCAGCCTTCTGGACACCTAAAGACTGGGATCTGGAAATGGTGATGAGGTTTACATCCACGAAGTTTTAAGGGCCAATCTTCTTTCCAGGAATCTGACTCAGGGAAGGAAGGAGCTTCTGTCTTTCCTGCCTTGCCCTCTGGAAGATGCCAGCATGATAGCAAGGACCAGACTTTCAGTCCAGCTTCCCCCTTAGATGGTGTTCAGCACCACTTCCTCTGCTATCCAGCTTGCCTTCCCTACAGAATCCCTGGGAAATTCCCCACGGTTTGCACATAGCCTAGAAAAAGTCATTAGTAAAATGATCAACTTTTCCACTCCAGCTGCTCCCCCAATTCATTTTGGCCCCTTCAGGGGCCAGTAACTGATCTCTACTTACAGAAGAGCAACAGAGCTATCCACAGCAGGGCAGGGGTTCCCATGGCAGAAGGCATTTCCTCTGTGGCTTCCAGGTGCCAACTGGCCTGGAGAGACCTAAGGCCTTAGAGTGAGTTTGAAACTAAAAAGGAGAAGGACATGTTCTCTGTTTCATATCTCATTAACTCATCAGCTGCATCTAGGTTTGCTTCCTTCTCTGGAGATAATATTCAGGGTGGTGCCTAATAGGGCAATTTTGTATTTACCCCCATACTGCACTCTCCATCCCACCTCTGTGTACACATCTAGAATCTAGTGGTAAAGAGGCATAGAGCTAGGCACACAGGCACAGAACTTTCTTAAACTATCTGTCAATGTACAGCTATGTCATTTGCAACTTAGAAAAGTGGGGTGCCAGGGAGAGCAGAATAAAACAACAACAGTTAATTATTCAACACCTAATATATGCCAGGCACTATGATAAATACATCTGGTATTTCATTCATTTCTCACAATAACCCTATGAAGGAGGTACCATTGTTATCAACATTTTATAGATAAGAAAATTGGAACTTAGAGAGGTGAAGTAGCTTGTCTTAGGGTATTCCCTAGTAAATGGCTAATTTGGGACTCAAAATATTTTAAAAATCTAACCCCAGAGTAAAACTCTTAATCATGATGATATATTGTTTATGCATGTCTACAAGTATGGCCATCAATTGCTGAAATTCTGTCGTGGTTCTGCAGAGCTACCAACCCTCTTGTTACCTAATTTCCTGCTGATCCATTAGTTCACAAAGCCACAAATTTTCATCTGCTTCCCTGATGATCCACTATCCAACGAGCCAAATTAGAGATATTTTCAGAGACTCCTTCTCTCCCATGGGGTCCTGATGGGGCTCACAACACAGGAAGGCAGACGTTAAGCCTTAACTTACAGGGATGTCGGTCATATAATTTATTTTATTTCCCACCATTTTTCCCTTTCTATCTTTCTAATCTCCAGCACGATCACCCTTTCTCCTATAAATCTGCATCTGTTCTCCTCCCTCCAGGGCCCCTTTGCCTAATTCTTCTGTTTTTTAAATCTAGGTCAGAGTTGGTCACCTTCTTCCAGGATTTGGTATTGATAGTGATACTGGAGATAATAACCCCATAAATATCTACAATGGCTTGCCCTTTACGAAGCTTTTTCATATGCTGTATTATTATTATTTGGTCCTTGCCAAAACTCTGAAGTAGGCAGAGGCAGTACAAAGTAAGCAAGGCCCCATTCTATCATGCCATGTTTTTCCTCACAGGCTCTTGAATTAAATCTAATGAATTAAACATAAAGTCACTGCACGTAAAGATCTAACCAAAGCTTCCAGCTTCTATGAAATTAGAAAATATAGGGCTGCAGATTCATAAATAGAAAGTTTCATATAAGAAAGACTGTGACTGGTCCCAGGTCATGTGAAATTAGAAAATATAGGGCTGCAGATTCATAAATAGAAAGTTTCATATAAGAAAGACTGTGACTGGTCCCAGGTCATGTGATGTTTTAGTGATGATCTTTAAAGAAAGCAGCAATTTATCTTGGAAAGTGTAAGTATTTAAAGATATGGATTCAAATACTCCTAGTATTTATGTGGTTAAGGTTTACCTGTAAAATAGGGACAATAATGGTATCCAGGTCATGTCTTTATTATGAGGTTTAATAAGATAATAAATGTGTAAAGTGCATTACACAGCATCTGGTATGTAAAAGCTGCTCAGTTTGCCCTCCTTTATTACCATTATTTATTAAAGACTCAGGAGAAACATGCATTTCAACAGGGTTAAGGCAATCAGCAAATACACAGGATACTTTATTTGATAACCAGTATCTTAACGCCAGTATAATTTATGTAAGCAATCTCACTCTTCTCCATAGTCACGAAGAAGGGAGCATGATAAGAGAGAAGAGAATGGAAAAAGTTGTTTGCTGGGGTGGGGGTGGGGCGGGGAGGAGAAAAAAATGGGGAATATGCAATTTTTGAGGCACTGTCAGAGGGCAATACGTATTTGAATATACCAAGATCCTGGAAGAGACAAAGACAGAAGCTATTTCACCACTTTGTTAAGTTTGTCCAGGGGAGTTATCAGATATTCTTTTTCCCTAGGACAGCAATTCTACAATAAAATTGTCCTTCAGAGGCGATCACTTTACTGCAACTCAAATAATCTATTTTAAAGTTTTCTCCTTCAGTTATTCCCTGCTTGAATGGGAGGTAGACTGAAATTCATCAAGGCATACTATTTCCTAGTTTGGAGAGTATAAGCTTTGGAGTTGAGACACTACTTTCATTTCCTGCACCATCCTAAAGACTTTTTTGCTTCAGTGTCTAGCAATGAAATGAAGGTAGTATTTTGGTAGCAGTAATGGCAAAGATCAGCAGATTCAACAAAAGTAGTTCATTAAAGCTCAAAAAACAAAACAAACCATGTATTCATCAACCCCTACAACAACAACAACAACAAAATCAACAATATCAACCTCAGAAAGAATAAACTATACCCTAATTCCCATAGTATACAAGCCCAGGTACGCAAAAGAACAAAATGAGAATTCAGAAGGGCCAACACTTAAGATTTAACCATAGTTCTACTCCACTCTGCCATAGCTGGCTGATGCACCAGTTGAATTCCACACATCCCTTATCTTATAAAAAAAAAAAAAAGAAAAAAAAAGAAAAGAAAAAGTTCTCCAAATTTTATATCCACTGTCTGGGTGGAATGTGCTGTTGATTCTTGTATCCTGCCTGTCAATATCAGGAACATGTGCTCACTGGGATCAATAGATTGTGTCTTAACCTCACTTCTTACTACAAACTTTGAACCCGGGTACTCATGTGTTCAACATTCATAAGTAGCATCTCTATCTCCAAATTTTGACCTGTTACTGGTTCTCAGACACCTTAATCTATTCTTCACTTTGTAGCAGTGGGGAAATGAAACTCAGCTGACCATGCATGAACTAATAGGGCCTATCCACTGTGAGGTGTCCAGAGTGAAAGGCTTTTTCCAGGAACTTTGATGATATGGGACATGATGGCAAAGGAGGGATCAGTCCACAGTGTGTCTGAACCTTTATGCCTTCCAAAACTGGGAAGCAGAAGAAAAGCTACTATACTGGCTTTTTCCTCTCTGTGTTTTCCAGTATCAGGCAAGGTCGATATAAAATTGGATATGAAATGATGAAACAGCAAAACAGCTGTCTGCTAACGATGTGTTTGTACCCGATAAATACTGATTTCTTTCTGAGGACTGGGTACAAGGCTAAGTATGCAAAATGCCTTATCTACCTTGCACCTCCCACCAACTTTATGTGGTTAAAGAATGAGGAAAATAAAACACAGAGAGGTTAAGTGACTTGTCCAAGAACATGCAACTGCTAAGTCGAAAAGTTAAAATGGGAATCTGGCTGAAGAGTCTACACTCATGACAACATCTATATAATATGTATCCTTATTCATCCCATCTACACATTGTCCTTAAAGTCGACATGGGTACACAGTCCCCAGGCAAAAATTTCATGGATTCCAGGATCCGTCACCCACCCACAAATGGAAAATCATTGATCTAATCCCACCTCTAAAAATTATAGAAAATGCAGTCCTACAATTTTTTCTTGTTTTTGGAAATGACATTTCAATCCACAGCCACAATGCTATGAGCACTGTTGACATACTAGTTATGTATATTTCACTGATGTACCTAAAAAAGAAGAGAGAAGAGAGATTTGTGTGTGTGTGTGTGGTACACGGGTCTCTCACTGCTGTGGCCTCCCCCACTGCAGAGCACAGGCTCCAGACGCGCAGGCTCAGTGGCCATGGCTCACGGGCCCAGCTGCTCCGCGGCATGTGGGACCCTCCCGGAACGGGGCACAAACCTGTGTCCCTGCATTGGCAGGTGGACTCTCAACCAACGCACCACCAGGGAAGCCTGAGAGAGAGAGATTCTTGCCTTTTTACTCTAGATTCTTAGGGAAAGGAGGACACCAGCTCCTGCCACCTTGAACAGGAGTCTGCTCAGGAAAGAGCTCTGAATAGCTGGTACTGACTGCCTGGTGAATTTTCACAATAACATCAGTGGCTTTAATACTTTTAAAATGTCTTGATTTGAATGGTTATCTGCTTTGGGTGGATCATCAAGAAATAAATAGAAGCTCCTAGGGCTCCCAAAATAAATTCACTCAGGAAGAGATGGAGACAGGGGTTATGCAAGCTAAAACTTTAGGAGTGGACAGAGATTCTTCCCCCAGAAAAAGAAAAATGAGACTTCAGGAAATAACCCCAAGGTTGATACTTTCCTTTCCATTTTTAGAGACTAACTTCTGTCTATCATGGAAGGGAGAATTGGTGAAATTTTTCACAGAAATAAGGATTTGAATGGAGACTAGTTGTAAAATACAATTCTGACACCTGATTTTATCTTTTTATTTTATTATATTTTATTTTATTATCTTTCTTTCTTTTTTCTTTCTTTCTTTCTACTTTTTCTCCCTTTTATTCTGAGCTGTGTGGATGAAAGGCTCTTGGTGCTGGAGCCAGGAGTCAGTGCTATGCCTCTGAGGTGGGAGAGCCAACTTTAGGACACTGATCCACAAGAGACCTCCCAGCACCACATAATATGAAACGGCAAAAATCTCCCAAAGATCATCTCAACACCAACACCCAGCTTCACTCAACGACCAGCAAGCTACAGTGCTGGACACCATATGACAAACAACAACAAGACAGGAACACAACCCCACCCATTAGCAGAGAGGCTGCCTAAAATCATATTAAGTCCACAGACATGTCAAAACACACCACCAGACATGGACCTTCCCACCAGAAAAACAAGATCCAGCCTCATCCACCAGAACACAGGCACTAGTCCCCTCCGCCAGGAAGCTTACACAACCCACTGAACCAACTTTAGCCACTGGGGACAGACACCAAAAACAACGGGAACTATGAACCTGCAGCCTGCAAAACGGAGACCCCAAACACAGTAAGATAAGCAAAATGAGAAGACAGAGAAAACACACAACAGATGAAGGAGTAAGGTAAAAACCTACCAGACCTAACAAATGAAGAGGAAATAGGAAGTCTACCTGAAAAAGAATTCAGAATAATGATAGTAAAGATGATCCAAAAGCTTAGAAATAGAATTAACAAGGATCTAGAAGAACTAAAGATGAAACAAGCAACAATGAACAACACAATAAATTAAATTAAAAATACTCTAGATGGGATCAATGGCAGAATAACTGAGGCAGAAGAACGGATAAGTGACCTGGAAGATAAAATAGTGGAAATAACTACTACAGAGCAGAATAAAGAAACAAGAATGAAAAGAACTGAGGACAGTCTCAGAGACCTCTGGGACAACATTAAACACACCAACATTCGAATTATAGGGGTTCCAGAAGAAGAAGAGAAAAAGAAAGGGACTGAGAAAATATTTGAAGAGATTATACTTGAAAACTTCCTTAATATGGGAAAGGAAATAGTTAACCAAGTCCAGGAAGCACAGAGAGTCCCATACAGGATAAATCCAAGGAGAAACATGCCAAGACACATACTAATCAAACTATCAAAAATTAAGTACAAAGAAAACATATTAAAAACAGAAAGGGAAAAACAAGAAATAACACACAAGGGAATCACCATAAGGTTAACATCTGATCTTTCAGCAGAGACTCTTCAAGCCAGAAGAGACTGGCAGGACATATCTAAAGTGATGAAGGAGAAAAACCTGCAACCAAGATTACTCTACCCAGCAAGGATCTCATTCAGATTTGATGGAGAAATTAAAACCATTAAAGACAAGCAAAAGCTGAGAGAGTTCAACACCACCAAACCAGATTTCCAACAAATGCTAAAGGAACTTCTCTATGCAAGAAACACAAGAGAAGGAAAAGACCTACAATAACAAACCCAAAACAATTAAAAAAATGGGAATAGAAACATACATATTGATAATTACCTTAAATGTTAACGGATTAAATGCTCCCACCAAAAGAGACAGACTGGCTGAATGGATACAAAAACAAGACCCATATATATGCTGTCTACAAGAGACCTAGGGACAAATACGGACTGAAAGTGAGGGGATGGAGAAAGATATTCCATGCAACTGGAAATCAAAAGAAAGCTGGAGGAGCAATTCTCATATCAGACAAATTAGACTTTAAAATAAAGACAATTAGAAGAGACAAAGAAGGACACCACATAGTGATCAAGGGATCAATCCAAGAAGAAGATAAAACAATTGTAAATATTTATGCACCCAACAGAGGAGCACCTCAATGCATAAGGCAAATACTAACAGCCATAAAAGGGAAAATCGACAGTAACGCATTCATAGTAGGGGACTTAAACCCCACTTTCACCAATGGACAGATCATCCAAAATGAAAATAAATAAGGAAACACAAGCTTTAAATGATACATTAAACAAGATGGACTTAATTGATATTTATAGGACATTCCATCCAAAAACAACAAAATATACATTTTTCTCAAGTGCTCATGGAACATTCTCCAGTATAGATCATATCTTGGGTCACAAATCAAGCCTTGGTAAATTTAAGAAAATTGAAATCATATCAAGTATCTTTTCCGACCACAATGCTATGAGACTAGATATCAATTACAGGAAAAGATCTGTAAAAAAAATACAAACACATGGAGGCTAAACAATACACTACTTAATAACAAAGTGATCACTGAAGAAATCAAAGAGGAAATCAAAAAATACCTCAAAACAAATGACAATGAAGACACGATGACCCAAAACCTATGGGATGCAGCAAAAGCAGTTCTAAGGGGAAGTTTATAGCAATACAATCCTACCTTAAGAAACAGGAAACATCTCGAAAAAACAACCTAACCTTGCACCCAAAGCAATTAGAGAAAGAGGAACAAACAAATCCCAAAGTTAGCAGAAGGAAAGAAATCATAAAGATCAGATCAGAAATAAATGAAAAAGAAATGAAAGAAACGATAGCAAAGATCAATAAAACTAAAAGCTGGTTCTTTGAGAAGATAAACAAAATTGATAAACCATTAGCCAGACTCATCAAGAAAAAAAGGGAGAAGACTCTAATCAATAGAATTAGAAATGAAAAAGGAGAAGTAACTACTGACACTGCAGAAATACAAAAGATCATGAGGGATTACTACAAGCAACTCTATGACAATAAAATGGACAACCTGGAAGAAATGGACACATTCTTAGAAAGGCACAACCTGCCAAGAATGAATCAGGAAGAAATAGAAAATATGAACAGACCAATCACAAGCACTGAAATTGAAACTGTGATTAAAAATCTTCCAACAAACAAAAGCCCAGGACCAGATGGCTGCACAGGAGAATTATATCAAACATTTAGAGAAGAGGTAACACCTATCCTTCTCAAACTCTTCCAAAATATAGCAGAGGGAGGAACACTCCCAAATTCATTCTGTGAGCCCACCATCACCCTGATACCAAAACCAGAGAAGGATGTCACAAAGAAAGAAAACTACAGACCAATATCACTGAAGAACATAGATGCAAAAATCCTCAACAAAATACTAGCAAACAGAAGCCAACAGCACATTAAAGGGATCATACATCATGGAGTGGGGTTTATTCCAAGGATGCAAGGATTCTTCAATATACGTAAATCAATCAACGTGATACACCATATTAACAAATTGAAGGAGAAAAACCATATGATCATCTCAATAGATGCAGAGAAAACTTTTGACAAAATTCAACACCCATTTATGATAAAAACCCTGGAGAAAGTAGGCAAAGAGGGAACTTTCCTCAACATAATAAAGGCCATATAAGACAAACCCACAGCCAACATTGTCCTCAATGGTGAAAAACTGAAAGCATTTCCACTAAGATCAGGAAACAAGATAAGGTTGCCCACTCTCACCACTCTTATTCAACATAGTTTTGGAAGTTTTAGCCACAGCAATCAGAGAAGAAAAGGAAATAAAAGGAATCCAAATCAGAAAAGAAGTAAAACTGTCACTGTTTGCAAATGACATGATACTATACATAGAGAATCCTAAATATGCTACCAGAAAACTACTAGAGCTAATCAATGAATTTGGTAAAGTAGCAGGATACAAAATTAAGGCACAGAAATCTTTGGTATTCCTATACACTAATGATGAAAAATCTGAAAGTGAAATCAAGAAAACACTCCTATTTACCACTGCAACAAAAAGAATAAAATATCTAGGAATAAACCTACCTAAGGAGACAAAAGACCTGTATGCAGAAAATTATAAGACACTGATGAGAGAATTTAATGATGATACAAATAGATGGAGAGATATACCATGTTCTTGGATTGGAAGAATCAACATTGTGAAAATGACTCTACTACCCAAAGCAATCTACAGATTCAATGCAATCCCTATCAAACTACCACTGGCATTTTGCACAGAACTAGAACAAAAAACTTCGCAGTTTGTTGGAAACACAAAAGACCCCGAGTAGCCAAAGCAATCTTTAAAACGAAATACGGAGCTGGAGGAATCAGGCTCCCTGATTTCCGACTGTACTACAAAGTTTCAGTAATTAAGACAGTATGGTACTGGCAACAAAACAGAAATATAGATCAATGGAACAGGGTAGAAAGCCCAGAGGTAAACCCACACACATATGGTCACCTTACCTTTGATAAAGGAGGCAGGAATGTACACTGGAGAAAGGACAGCCTCTTCAATAAGTGGTGCTGGGAAAACTGGACAGGTACATGTAAAAGTATGAGACTAGAACACTCCCTAACACCATACACAAAAATAAGCTCAAAACGGATTAAAGACCTAAATGTAAGGCCTGAAACTATCAAACTCTTAGGGGAAAACATAGGCAGAACACTCTATGACATAAATCACAGCAAGATTCTTTTTGACCCACCTCCTAGAGAAATGGAAATAAAATCAAAAATAAACAAATGGGACTTAATGAAACTTAAAGCTTTTGAACAGCAAAGGAAACCATAAACAAGACCAAAAGACAACCCTCAGAATGGGAGAAAATATTTGCAAATGAAGCAACTGACAAAGGATTAATCTCCAAAATTTACAAGCAACTCATGCAGCTCAATAACAAAAAAACAAACAATCCAATCCAAATATGGGCAGAAGACCTAAATAGAAATTTCTCCAAAGAAGATATACAGAGTGCCAACAAACACATGAAAGAATGCTCAACATCATTAATCATTAGAGAAATGTAAATCAAAACTACAATTAGATATCATCTCATACCAGTCAGAATGGCCCTCATCAAAAAATCTAGAGACAATAAATGCTGGAGAGGGTTTGGAGAAAAGGGAACACTCTTGCACTGCTGGTGGGAAAGTGAATTGGTACAGCCACTATGGAGAACAGTATGGAGGTTCCTTAAAAAACTCCAAATAGAACTACTATATGACCCAGCAATCCCACTACTGGGTATATACCCTGAGAAAACCATAATTCAAAAAGAGTCATGTACCAAAATGTTCATTGCAGCTCTATTTACCATAGCCAGGAGATGGAAACAACCTAAGTGTTCATGATCAGATGAATGGATAAAGAAGATGTGGCACATATATACAATGGAATATTACTCAGCCATTAAAAGAAACGAAATGGAGTTATTTGCAGTGAGGTGGATGGACCTAGAGTCTTTCATACAAAGTGAAGTAAGTCAGAAAGAGAAAGACAAATACCATATGCTAACACATATATATATGGAATTTAAGAAAAAGTGAAATTTTGTGAAGAACCTAGGGGCCAGATGGCAATAAAGACACAGACCTACTAGAGAATGGACTTGAGGATATGGGGAGGGGGAGGGGTAAACTGTGATAAAGTGAGATAGTGGCATGGACATATATACACTACCAAACGTAAAATAGATAGCTAGTGGGAAGTAGCCGCATAGCACAGGGAGATCAGCTCGGTGCTTTGTGATCACCTGGATGGGTGGGATAGGGACGGTGGGAGG
>RJWK010003981.1:0-19523 GCA_004363435.1 Platanista minor
TGTGGATAGTGACCTCTGCTTGCACACAGGCTTCTTGGTGGCTGCAGCAGCAGCCTTAGCATTTCATGCCTGTCTCTGGGGTCTGCACTTATAGCCTAAGCTGGCGCCCATCTCTGGCAGTTCTCTGAATCCCCTCTCCTCATGCACCCCGAAACAATGGTCTCTTGCCTCTTAGGCAGATCCAGACTTTTTCCCAGACTCCCTCCCTGCTAGCTGTGGCACACTAGCCCCCTTCAGGCTGTGTTCATGCAGCCAACACCAGTACTCTCCCTGGGGTCTGACCTCCGAAGCCTGAGCCTCAGCTCCCAGCTCTGACCTGTCCCAGCAGGTGAGCAGACAAGCCTCTCAGGCTGGTGAGTGCTGGTCGGCACCGATCCTTTGTGTGGGAATCTCTCTGCTTTGCCTTCTGCACCCCTGTTGCTGTGCTCTCCTCCGTGGCTCCGAAGCTTCCCCTCCGTGCCATCCCCATCTCCGCCAGTGAAGGATCTTCCTAGTGCATGGATACTTTTGCTCCTTCACAGCTCTCTCCCAGAGGTGCAGGTCCCATCCCTATTCTTTTGTCTCTATTTTTTCTTTTTTCTTTTGCCCTACCCAGGTACGTGGGGATTTTCTTGCCTTTTGGGGAGTCTGAGGTCTTCTGCTAGCATTCAGTAGGTGTTCCATAGGAGTGTTTCCACATGTAGATGTATTTCTGATGTATTTGTGGGGAGAAAGGTGATCTCCATGTCTTACTCCTCTGCCATCTTGAAGGTCTCCCCTGTCTTCTTTTATATCCAAAGTTTCCAGTGGCAAGATTTTTCAAGACGAATATTCATCCTTCCTCCTCAGTCTTTCCACAGTGTCTCCTATTTTTTCAGAAGCCTTGCCTGAAATCCCCACTGGCTCAGAACCCCTTTTCTAAGCTCTGGCACCTTCAAGAATAAGCTTTGACCGAGGAGAGGGCATGTCACACAAGGATTAAGGGAAGGGCTCAGGGTGAGACCCAGTCTGGGCCCAGCTCAACCTGTGTGATCTTAGCAGATAACTTAACCACACCGGGTCTCATTTTCCTTGTCTGTAAAATGGAAGTTCTAATTCTAACCTCACTGGTTGTTCTAAGTATTCATGGGAATATGTAAACACAACCCGTGGCCATCATCTTTATGTGACGGAGCACCCAACATTGTTTGACTTGTCCCATTTCAACCAACCTCATGGGACTGAGCCTGGGAGTCAATGGAGTATTGTATGTGAAGGCACATAACGATGTCTAGCACTTTTTATATTGTAATTGCTGCTCCTATAACAATTATGTATGCTTCTTGTACGTATGTCTTTCAGGCCAATTTCATTCCTCCTGTTTGGTATGGTGTAGAACAGTTATAAAAACTTGGAGTAGAACGATGACTGAATTCTTGGTCTTTGGAGAACTTGCTGACATCCAAGAGGGCATCACAGTCAAGAGCAAAGGACATTAGTGCTAAGGCCAGATATTCTTGGGTCAAGTGTACCATTTCCATCAAATTGCTTACCTCATTTCCCTCACCTGCAAACCATGATCACAAACAAACTTCCCACATAAGGAATAAGAATTAAAGAAGGGAACATAGATGAAGTGTTAACATATCACTCTGCACAAAATAAGTACTAAGTAAACACTAGCTCTCATCAGATCCTCTGAGAAAGCCACAAGCCACTAGTAACAGTGGTGAGGATGATAATCATAATTAACAGCACAAATGACAATGCTCTCAACCTGAGATAATGTGCATGCCTCAACTTAAGAACATTTAACTTATCTTTCATTCTGTAAAAGAAAAGAAGTTCCAGATCTAAAATCCTTCTGTTGTGAGTAGCCTTGCCATATTTGCTTATCTGGGTCTAGGTTTGAGGTATTTTTAAAATATTCTTTAGTTCATGATATGTGATGAATGCAAAAGTAGTGAGAGCATTAAAAGTGGTGGAAATAAAATTGGAAATTTTTTATGTGAGAAGTGAATAAAAATGATGAATGTCCTACGGTTTATGTGCCATGACTCTTTCAGTACTAGGAACATTCTGGAGGACAAACCGTGAACCTGTTGTGTTTGAAAAGTGTGGTCAATGTGCACCAACCACGTTTATCAAAAAAGAGGAGCATGATTGTCAGACACGGGCTGGACTGGGTCTAACATAGGATGCACGGTACACAAAGAGAGCCAACCCAAGCCCTCTCAGCGTTACAATATGATGAAAGAAACAAATGTTCCGCAAATAGTCACACGAAGGTCAGATATTCTCAATGAAAGTTGTATATCGTGATATGTCTGAAATGCTACACAGATTGCCAGGACAGAATAGAAGTTCCCCACCTTCTTCTTTTGTATTCCTTTACATGAAGCTCTGATAAGGGCTAAAGATGCCGTGGGAATACTTGGTGGACCAGGAGATCAGCAAAGATGATGGTGGGTGTGGAGGAGGTCAGTTAGAGAGACGTGGACCAATCCAGGAGTTGGTTTGGAGGGAAACTCTCCAAGAATGGTGAAGGCTTGGTCTGTGGGTATTAGATGGTCAAGGATGATTCCTGGACTCTTCTGTTGCACAACTGGGTGAAAGAAGGTGCCGTTTATAGAACCAAGAAAGCCTGTGGAGATGGAGATTTGAATGATAAGAGTCGCATTTTGAATGTTTTAATTTTTAGATGCCTGTCAGTCATTTACTTGTAGATATCAAGTGGCCACCCTACACAAGGGCCGTCCATGCTGTCAACTACCGTTTAATGTTGCAACTCAATCTGTGAATCATGTGAAATACGTATCGAGCTCTCTATTCAGAAAAAGAGGCTAGGGGTTCAAAGAGAAAAACCTCAGAAGCAGACACATTGGAGTTTATATTCCATTGTCATTAGCTGTGTGACATCTGAAGAACAATTGGGAAAATCCTTTTGTGGTTCAAGCTTTGCTAAAATGTAGAAATAATTATCATGTCACCAAGTGATTTTGAGAATGAAAAGAGATAGAAATTTTTTAATCGTGAGATAGAAATGTTTTAATCGCCAGACACTATAATTTCCCTTTTCACTTTTCCATTTCTCTTTCTCTCCTCTATTTCCCTGTTACTTGGTGATGGGACTGGAGTAAATTACTATCAGATGTGTAATTAAAGATTGTTGAAATTGTTATGTAATGTTAAAAAATTATTTGCCTTACCCCAAGTTCCTGACAATTTCAGATAGAGATAGATAGAGGATAGATAGATAGATAGATAGATAGATAGATAGATAGATAATAGATATAAATAACTATATAGATCTATGTGTCTAGGTGATATAAATATAGATATAGGCATAGATATAGATAGACTAGTTATAGATATACCAAGTGTTCTCATCTTATTTTCTGACTACACATGATCTGGAAAATTTCTAGCTTCCTGTAATTGTGATCTTTCCTCTCCAGCCATTTCATTTTCTATCTCTTCATCTAAGCATCTGAGGCAGAGACAATATCTATATCCTTTCCCACCTGTCTCCAGTCTCCAGGCTTCTGCTTTACCCACTGCTGCCCATCCTAGAACAGAACACAATTAAATGACTTCCTGCAGAAGCCAGCTGGAGCTCAGCCTTTATGAGATGATGCGTACCTTAGACAGCGTGGAAATGCTTTTCAATCAGTATGCTCTAAGCAGGGGTCACTCAGACGGTACTTAGAGCCTTTAGAGTCCTTCAGGAGCTGACCTCATCATGTTGACTCTAAGATGAGTAGACACCAGGAGAAGCAGGGGGGAAACGGAAGGCCGGAAATAAGGCTTTCATTATGCTCTGATGGGAAGTGAGAGTGGGTCAGGAAACGATGGTCCCCTAAAACGGTTCTGGCATTTGGCAAGATTGATGTAATATGGGAGAGGGCATTTTCTTTTGTGTTTCTCATCTACACTTTCTGTAAATACCTTCATCACAGCCCTTACTCATTTTCCCATCCGTTTATTCAACAAATGTGCATAGAGATAAATGTGCATGGGCATAAACATCACCCTCAATTCTGCTGAACTATTTTTAAGGGGCTGCCCACTATAACATACGTAGGACAATAGTGCCTGCCTGGCTTGTGGTAGGCTCCCCATAAATAATGATTCACTGGTGTAATTAATAAAGAAGCATATGAACTTATGAACATGAAAGGGTGGATAAATAGATGAATGAATGAATGGATGAATAAATGAAAAGGAATGATGCTCAGCCCAGCCTGTGAGATTGTGTGAATAGGAAATAGGATGTGCACGTTTTCTGAAGTTGGCTGAAACTCTAAATCTTGGGTTGAGGTTTTCTAGTACTGGGCATCCTCTCTCTCAGCCTTGAGAGCTGTCAGTGCCTCCTCACCCCTCTGGGTCAGAGCTCACTTCCGGTTGCCAGAACGGGTGAACTGTCAGGGGATCTCCCAAGAGAACACTCTATTGCCTTGGATTTCAATTGTTGGTATGTTTTGGGAAGGTGAGCCCACCTTACCCCTCCTCCTTAAAGCAAAAGTGAGTTTAGCTCTAGTTAAACCACTAGTTACTGAGCAAGACCTTGTGCACAAGCCTGTGAGGGAGGCTGGCACTGCTGTCCTCACTGAAGGACAATGGCCAACATCATACAGTTTGTCCCAAGAAGCTAGGAGCTGAGTCCATCTTCCCCTGCCTCTAAAGCCCCTCCACCCCTCTGCTCCATTCTGCAATGTCCCAGGTACCTTTCTAGGGGCTGTCATATCCTGGTGAGCAATGGAGAAACAAACCCTGCCTTTATGAAAATGAACATTAATTCAGAGAGATAAAGAGAGTAAATAATCTCATAGGTGAATGTTTCCAAATTACATGAAGTCCAGGGGTGACTTATGAGAGGGGACGTTGATGTCATCTGAGTTAGACTGTCACCTTGAGCTGAAATCTGGAGGACAATTGGAAAACTAAACAAATAGTGTAGAAAAATAAATAAATAAATAAACTTCCCACCTGAGGGGACCACAAGGAGAAAGACCTTGAATTTGAAGGGATAATGGCCTTTTTGAGGAAATGAAATGTCAGTATGGCCTGAGTTAGGGAGGAAGATAGGGGTCAGCCTGTGAAGATGGACAAAAGCCAAGCGGTGTGGTCCATGTGGTCTTTGCTCTGAGAACAAGGAGACACTGAACGTTTCAGGAGTGGGATGGACATAAACAGATACGTTTTAAGGTATCCGTAGGCTGCTTTCTGGAAACACACTGGAGGGGCACAAGAAAGGGGTGTGGGAAGGCCCCTAAGAGGATCCTCTCCAAGTGACACACGGTGCTGAAGTCCACCTCATTGTCCGCCAAACCTTGTGTGAATATCAGTTTCTAGGAGCAGAGCCTGTGACAGGGATTCATGTGTGAGTGATTTAGGGACAGAGTGCATCCTGCAGCGGGGAGGAAACCAGGAGGGGCCGGGAGAGTTATGCGGAAGTCTGCCTGACCCTTGACCCCGCAGGGAACTCCCAAGCGTAAGTGTCATAGAGACTGTTCAACAAACAGGCAGGGAGCTGAGTCGGTCAGTGGCTCAGGTTGCCCATGGGGGTAGGAGTGGGGAACCCAACCTCTCAGGCATCAGCAGGCCAGGAGGCTCCTGTCAGTCAGAGGCAGCCCTCACAAAAAGGTGCAATTCTAACTGTTAGCAGTCATCTCCCAGTGGCAGGAGGAAGGGTGCACTGGTCCAGTAAAGCAGGGGTCCTCAACCCCCGGGCCACAGATGGCTGCCAGTCCGCGGCCTGCTGGGAACCTGGCTGCGAAGCAGGTGAGCGGCGAGCGACCAAAGCATCTCTAGCATTACCACCTGAGCCATTCTACCCCTCCATGCATGGAAAAATTGTCTTCCACGAAACCGGTCCCTGGTGCCAAAAATGTTGGGGACCTCTGCAGTAAAGGGGTCCACTGGGGGCACCAATAGCATCCGCTACACCTCCAACTGAGGACCCAAGTGGTCATATTGTTTGAATAAATGACTCAATATGACATTATATGTTAGCAAACTAGGTAGAGGTTATTAAATAGGTAACTCTATAGAAGTTTACATGGATAACTGACTTTTTCTCCAACAGCCTGAGCAAAGGGAGGAAGGACAAGCCTAGCAGAAAAGGATTCTCATTTCTCCCAGTCTCTGAAGGCTCAGAGCACCGGGCACTCACAGGCCTTTGGCCACAAGGCCAGGTTTGGAAGTGTGTGTGTGGTGAGTCCCTTCTTCTACATAAAGAAGGTAACTGTGCTCGGGGCTGGTCCTGGCCCCTGAGAAAGTCATAACATCACCAGTAAAACAAATCCATTCCCTGTGCCTGTCAACTTTCCAGCCAACAACTGAGGGGGAAAAAAATGTTTAAGCTCCTTGGAAGAGGAAGGCACAGCTGTCCCAGACATGCCTCTGACATTAGGTGACATTTACCCAGCACAAGAAAACCAGAAACTAAGAAAGCTGGGTTCTAGACCTGGTTCTATGGAAGAAAAGTGGCACAGAGCTCTCCCTGTGGTGCAGGTGAGGAACCTGAGGCACAGAGAAGTCAAAAAGCCTGCTCAAAGAACCCATATGTAATGAGTGTCAGGACCAAGGCACTTATGAAAGCACACATCATGAATCTGGGAAATTGTTAAAATATAGTCTAAAAACCATATTCCGAAATGTTATGCAGCCATCAAGTATGATTTCATGGAGGCATGTTTAATTATGCCCATATCTTTTACCAGAAAAAACTGTCATTTATTTGTGTGTCTGCTATAAGCCAGAATATGTCAAAATTTGCATTGCGTGATTTTTATGTTTTTGTTTTCCCTCGTAGTTATTTTCTCAATTTTCTACAATGTCCATAAATTATTTTTGCAATTAAATTGTTATATAAATAAAAATTTAAAAATCAAATTTAAAAAAAGGGGAAAAAAGGTGGGGAGGGCTTCCCTGGTGGTGCAGTGGTTAACAATCTGCCTGCCAATGCAGGGGACACGGGTTCAAGCCCTGGTCCAGGAAGATCCTACATGCTGCGGAGCAACTAAGCCCGTGCACCACAACTCCTGAGCCTGCACTCTAGAGCCCGTGAGCCACAACTACTGAGCCCACGTGCCACAACTACTGAAGCCCACAAGCCTAGAGCCCATGCTCCGCCACAAGAGAAGCCCCCTCTCACCACAGCTAGAGAAAGCCCACGTGCAGCAACAAAGACCCAACACAGCCAAAAGTTAATTAATTAATTAATTTTTAAAAAGGAAAGGAGAGGGGGAAGGGGGAGCAGTTGGCCCTCCAATTGTAGGGAGGGGAAAGAAAGAATGTGTGAGTAAATTAAAGACCACTCAAGAAATTCAGAGGAAGTAAGATAGGCTGATGCACGTCAGTGAAGTAAGAAGATAGGTGGGAAGAAGATGAATGAGAAACAGCAAGGTGGGCAGGAGCTGACTGTCCAAAATCTAAGCCTCTCAGCGATAAAAAACCTTAATCAGACCGTTGCCTGCAGAGAAATCCTCACACTATAGATGTACAGATTGAGTCCCGTGTTCAATGGCAACTTCCCCCAGACTGTAGGAAGGAGGCAGAGCTGGCCCTAGAGGATGGGTCACTGCACAGTGGGAAAGGCATGGGCTCAGGGTGGAGAGACCTGGGTGTGAAGGCAGCACTGCTACTTACTAGCCAGGTAGGTACAGGCAGATCAAGGGCATCCCCCAACATTCAGTGGCTAGAGTTGGAAGATAAGAAGAATCCTTCCTATGCCTGAACACCTCCATGAGGGTTAAACAGAATGAACAGGAAGAATGGATGTGCCTGGTCCAGGACAGGTCACGAATGCTGGCTTCCTTTCCCGGTCTAAAGGACCCTTCTCCCCAGATGCGACCCCGCTCTCCTGAACCATGTTAGCCCTCAGATACGTCACTGGGAGTTTACATGGAACAGACCTGGTACAGAGTCAACAAAAGGAGGTTTGGTTTGGGTGCCTCTCTCTCTCTGTCTGTCTCTCTTTGTCTCTTTCTCTCTCACTCTATCTGTATAGCTTTCTCTGTATCTCTGTCTCCGTTCCTGTCTCTGTGTCTCTTTCTGGTTGTCTCTTTCTCTCTGTCTCTCTATCTCCATCTCTCTCTGTCTCTGTCTCCGTCTCTCTGTCACACAAGCACAAGCAACACACACACCCCTTTAGTACAGTAAATGCCTATCTTTTCATTTCCAAAGTTCACACATGATCTCACTGGGTCTAAAGGAAGCAGTAGATTGGAGGGAGAGAAAAGAGCCCAGAAGAGCCGAACTCTATGTAGAAGCAGCGAGAACAGCAAACACAACTTGTTAAAATGGCCTCACGGTGGCCTCAGCCTTTCGCGTCTGCTTCCACTCTCTCCTTTAATGCGCAGAATGCTTTCCGTTGCGTTGGTTAATGTCTCCCTATAATAGCGATCTTCAAATCCCATCAGACATCCCCAGAGCCTGCTTGATTTGCCTGTTAAAATCTTGGGTGGTTTTACGATTCCAGACACAGGAGATCTCCAAGTCAAAGGCCTCCTGGAGAGCAATGCCTGCGTGTTCTTTGTGAGCCTGGGGCTTTGGGCATGAAAGACTCATTCGCATTCACAAAGTTATGATGGTTATTATTCTACTGCCCACTGAAACCACTGCAATTCGTTCTTCTTGGAAATTACCAAGAAGGACATCTCGATCTCTCCACCCAGTAATCCGTGAAGTGAAATCAAGGAAGTCTTGAGTGCAGCAGGGAATTGCCACCAGCTTGGTTGGAGATATCAGGCTGGTCACTTCCCCTCCGTAGGACTATCTCCTTAACCATAAGACAAGGAATTTGGGCAGTTTCACCATTTTCCAATGCGTTCCTTTGGATACCAGTCACTAAAGATCTGCTGAAGAACAAAGAGTTGTCTTATAACCAAGTACTATGGAAAGCAAGACAAACCCTCCCTCTTGAGTTTCATGATGCTTGAAGTTTACACAATGAAGTCCCTGAGAAGTCCTGCAGGAGGTCTGCCTGTGGTGTTTCATATCCAATGGGTAAAACAAAACCACCTGACATTGGGTTTCTTCTCTTCATGGAACGTCTATCATTTAAGATGTCTTGAGATTAGGGTCCAGCAAAGCACATCAGTGCTTACCCTTACCTGTCCCAGCATTACTGACATCCCTCTAGCTTTAATGCTTTGCACTGTTTAAATGCTTAAGCCTAAACTACTTGGGCTCTGTACTTTTCCACCTGGGGGTGGAGAAGAGAGAAAGCACTCCCAAATGCTGGTTGGCTGCAATCACTGGGATATTCCCATTTCACAGGAATTCACATCTGAAGCACATCTCAACGTTCCAAGTTAAACACATACCTTGCAAGTGTCACATTTAACACATCCCCATACCACTCTTCGCTGGTCTGCCTTTTTATCCTTTCAGTCTAAACATTGCCATCCTGACTGAGGTTCCACAAAAGGTTTTCTAAGATTGGGTCTCCTTCCATAGCAGCTGTATTTTCCATACGTAGCACTTTCACAGTGCATTGAAATTGCTTGTTCATTTGCTTATTTCCTCCTCTAAATTGAGAATCCCTAGGGGTCAAGGCACAATTATTTTTAAGTATTATATCACTGTGTGCCTGACACTTAAATATAATAGTATCTAAAATGCACTGGGTGTTTATATCGTGTGGGCACCATCTTATTTAGTCCTATATATCCAGTGAAGTACATACTGGTACTACACCTGATTTGTAGACAAGAAACCAGAGTTTTAGAAGTGTGCTCTGACCTTCACTGAGTCCACACAACTACAAGATTAGAGGCTGAAATTTAAACTAGGCAGTCAGACTCCAGAATTCTCAGACTGACCATGGTATTAAATTACCCTGAGGCACTGACAAGATTTGTTGAAAAAAGAAATGAACAAAGCTGTATTAAAAGATCATTCTGTAAGACGGCTGCCTCTCCAATTTTGCACACTCTGAAACTTGGAGCAAATGGTCCATTAACCCTCTTCAACCCAGGTATATATTTCTAAAAACTCAGAGAGAGATTTATCGTCAGGAGCTCATTAAACTAATCAATGAGTTAATTGAGTTAAGGAGGATCTATTCTTCAGAATGCGAACCGTATATAGTATAGATTTTTCAAATAATGTTTTAAGAACTTTATTGAGGTATAACCTACATAATAAAAGCCACTGAATCAAATGCTTAAAATACATGAATTTCATAGTATAGATTTTTTTATGTATTTGTACTGAGGTTCCCTCTACCAAACCATGACAAGGGGTTTTGATACCAAACTCATGCTCTTTCTCAATAAAGAACTGAGGGAAACACAGCCAGAGTGGAGACATCTTCACTGTGGTATGAAGGCCCCTTTCTGTCCCACATCATTTGGACCAAGGATCCTAAAGAGACTCTCTCCTTGGGTCTGGGTCCTCATGCTTTTGTCACAGTGAACCTTGACCTATTGCACAGTCAGGTCTCCTCATGAACTGTAAGCTCTCCGAGGATGAACCCAAGAATGTACAAAGTAACATAAATGTCTAGAAAGAACACGGGGCTTAGTGTTTTTTAAATCAGGTGACCCAAGTTTGCTTCCCAACGTCACCCGTTTTTAAGCTAGGTGGCCCGAAACCTCAGTTTCCCCATCTGTAGAATGGAAATAATACCTATGGGTTCCAGGCTGACTATGCCCTTAACAATCTATATGGCATTTATCAAACAAAGGGGAAGAGCTCAAAGACATTTAATTATTTTCTAGTCCTTGAAACCTTCCAAGGCCTAGAATTTAAGGACTCAAATTTCCAAACAAAAACTTTTTTTTTTTCTAGTCTTTAAGCAGCCATTGTTCCCAAACCACTTGCTTTGGTGACCCAGACTGCAATACCAAGTCCTGTTTGGCCCAGATGAGAATCATTCAACGGTGTACGTTTCTCAGCATCACAATCACAGAAATACCTGGGCTAAACGGCTCAGTGCTGATCCACTGTGAAAATTCGTGGAGTGTTCAATTACCCTTAGAATTGTTCATCTCTTACCCATGGAGCCCCAGCATCTAATCATGGAACAAGAGGCTGCAATTGGGAAATTGTTCATTGCACAAAAGGCAGTTCACTGAGAAGCCACAGGCTCCAGGCCCCAGGTGCAAAGCGAGTGGTCCATTTTTCAACACGTGCCACATCCTTCTCTTGGCATTTTGTTCTTAGCATATTCCTGGAGAAGACAAAATAATAACAGTGAATCTAACGTTTGTTTAGGGAATATCAGGGTAGAACGAACACAAAGGGTCGAGATTCCAGGCTAACATTTGTGGGTCTTTGTAGGTCTTCATTGGATGTGGTCCACTTCAGACATGAGCCACATTTCTGGCTGCAACTCTATCGAGCAAAGCTTATGCCCTTGACTCAAAGGACCCCTAAATGGAAAGGCCTCAATGACACTTAGTCTTCTTATATTGAGTTATAGACTCATTCATCTATTTCTTTTTTTAATTTATTTATTTTGTTTTATTGAAGTACAGTTGATTTACAATGCCGTGTTAGTTTCAGGCGTACAGCACAGTAATTCAGTTATACATATATATGTATATATATATATATGTGTGTGTGAATATATATATACATATATATATTCTTTTTCAGGTTCTTTTCCCTTGTAGGTTATTACAAAATATTGAGTATAACTCCCTGTGCTATACTGTAGGTCCTTGCTGGTTATCTATTTTTATATATGGTAGTGTTTATATTATTCATCCATTTCTTATTCCACAAATGTTTAATAAATATCCGTTATCTGCCAGTAACCATGCTTGGGGCTGTGAATTGGAAATAAAATGAGATACAGTCCCGGTCCTGAAGAATCTCCCTGTCTCAGATGTATTGCTACTATTCTGCCCTCTCCAGGAAGATGTTTCTACTCTCTTTCAAGGGACAAACAGACAAGGAAACCAGTAGTAACAATCCAGTATGGTAAACATGATGAGGGAACAAACACAGACCATGAGATCCAGGAGAGAGACCACCTAACAGGGCAAGCTGGCAAGATAGACTAAAGAAGGCAGAACCGGGTCTCAGTTTTGAAAGATTTGAAAGTAAGAATCAGCCGGCTGCCTTACAAGCTGGGCAGGAGAAACTCTATTGGTATGAGATGCAACATTCCTCGGGTGGACGGCATGGCACCTTTATGGGAAAATGAGAGGGGAGGACATTGAGTTTAGAGAGAGCCCCACCTAGCAGCTCCAGACATAATAAGCGATAATTCTGGGACAGTTAAGTCAGTGTCTGAGTGAGGTGACTACGATACCTGGGTTCTGGCATCAATGTTAACATGGATACTCTGGGTACAAAAACGCCACTGAAAAGGATAAAGCAGTTGATTCCCGCCCCCCAAAAAAAAAGGCACAGATGCCCAGTAAAATGGTGCCCTCAGGAATGGAGGTAGCTCTGCCTTGTGTGGGTTGGGTGTACGGCTTTCCATTTCTGATCTCCAAGTCTCTCGTTTTAGCAGTAAGGAGTTGTGAGCTCTAAGGAGGGTAGATGGAAGAAGATGGATGCATGCTTCCCTTTATCTTGATACATAGAATTTCCTGCTTAGCCGGGATGTCCAAGGGGAAGAAGGAGTGTCCAGGTACAGATTCCCCACATTCTTGTGTGCAAAGAAAATCAGAGGTGGTGATTTAGCCTCCTTCTTTTTGTGCCACTTAGAATCCATCAATGAATACCAAAGACAGGGCATCGTTGAAAGAATCCTGGGCTTTGAGCTAAACAGGAATACGTTTTGCCGGCAGCTGCCACTCATCACTAGGGGGCAAGGTGTTGCATGCCTCTTGGCCTCAGTTTCTGCATCTGCAAAATGGGGACAAGAACACCAGTCCTCTGAGAGGACTCCCTGTGACTCTATACACACAGCATACTGTTAAACACCTTTTTATTTGTTTAAGTTTTGGGTTTTTGTGGGGTATATTTTAGTATCGTAGAGATCTATTCCAATGCATTTATAATGCTAAATGTCTTCTTTCCATTCATATTTATATCCTTCCTTTCCATTCTTTTCTTTTCCCTTTATACCTCCCCCCTGCCATCACATACACGTCTGTGTTTCCTGCAGAGATGAAGCCAATTCTAATAACTAATCAGTGAGGTCACTGTCACACAGAGAGCAGCCAAGGTGCTCTGAGAAGGATGGTAGCCCATAACATTCAATTTTATTCCAACAAGGTTTTGACCACATCATTATTACCTAAACACAGTCCCAAAGATGCCATCTATCTCCCATTGATACCCATCCTTGGTTTGCTGGCAGCAGCTGGAGGAGTCTGACCGGTTTGAAAACACAAAGCTCCTAAAAAAGGAGTAAGTTCATTTTCCTTAGAGTTGATTACTATGCTTAACTCTAATTTAGCATGAAAGGCTGGGCGATTGCCTTCAGAGATAGCTGGGTGCTATTAGAATCAATTACAGCTCTTGGTCCATGGGTGCTTGCCTACCAGCAGGTACAGCCACAAAGACTAAGCCTTTAGGGAGTTTCAGCTGAGGTGAGCGGTGGTGCAGAGCATGGACCTACTCACAGGTTTTCTGTGGACAAGGACAGAGCCTGGGACATTCGCCGATGATCAGAGCTTAAGGATGCTGGCAATATGTCATTTTTCTCCTAAACCTTCTTTTAAATAGAAACTTATTGTTTTTTAAATTTTAAATCATTATCTGTAGAATATCACATAATTCACCCATTTCAAGTATACAATTTAATGATGTGTTTGTAGTAAATTTACCAAGTTGTATAACCATCACCATAAAACAGTTTTAGAACATTTCCATCATCTCCAAAAGTTTCTTGTCCCAGTTTACTATTAATCCCAGTCTCCCAGCCCACGCCCTTTGCCCCAGGCAACCTCGCATCTAGTTTCTGAATGGAATCATACAATATGTAATCTCTTGTGTCTGGCTTCTTTCACTTAACATGTTTTTGAGGTTTGTCCAAGTTGTAGCATATGCAATTGTTCATTCCTTTCTATTGCTAAGTAGTATTCCATTACATGACTATATCCCATTTTGTCTATCCATTCCCCAATTCATAAACGTTTAGTTTATTTTCTTTTTTCCATTTTTGGCTCTGTGAAAAATACTGCTAAGGACATTTGTATACAAGTTTTTGGGTTGGGTGGATATTTCCCTCGGGTAGATACGTAAGTGTGGAATTGCTGGGTCATATGATAAATTTGTGTTTACGTGTTTAAGAAACTGTCTTGAGAATCTTGATTCTTTTGAATAAACTCTTTTACTCTTTCTTTCATGACTAAAAAGCTAGTGATTCTACCATATGGAACCTACTCTGCTCATTCTTTCTCTCTGCTCACACCTCTTCTTACAGCCCAGGATTAAAAACAAAAACAAAAGCTATTATTTTTCTCCTGATTGGATACATAGCAGAAGAGATGTGAAAGGTTCAAACCACAGAATGAGCCTGCCAGAGCAGTATAAAGTGTATTTTTTCTCTCTCTCTTTTTTCTGCCTACATGGTGCAGGTGGAAAAAAACACATTAGAAGTTACTGGGAAGTCAAACCTTCCACTTTAAAAAATTGGCTTGGCTCCTGAATCACTAGTTAAAGTCTTTATTTGCAATGTTCTAAGCAAATATTAACTGTTACCTAATTAGAATTTAATTTACTGGAGAGTTGTGGGTAGCTACTAAGTGTACAGAAAAAGATGAAAATAGGAAAGTGGTTTCCAATCAGCAGCCTCCCCACTTCAACAGGTGGTGGTCCCACTGGTGGGAAGCCCACACCTTGTAATTCCTTTGTAATCACATTGTAGATCACAAGGGAATTTTGGATCTTTTCTCCTGTTTTGCTCCCAAATCAGTTGACAAAGATTTTTTTTTAGGGAGGAAGAAAGATAGTGGTATTTGAACTTAGATCTGCCCTGAATTAACAGCTCCTCTAGCTATAAACAAAGATGCTGGTGGCGGGGCGGGGGTGTTGATCTAGAAGTACAGAGAAACAAGTATTGAAGTCATCCACGTATTAGGGAGGGAATACAGAAGCCCACTGATTTACATTCACTTTGGGAGAGCAGAGGGGAGGAAGGCAGCATGATTCTATGGGCTTTTGTTCCTTTTGTGTTCCTATACTTGAAAGGAGAATAGAATTAACTTTTACTGGGCACCAGCTTCCCATCCCATCTGCCAAGGCATTATTATTGTTCCCACTTTCGAGATGAAAAACATGTGACTCAGAACTGTAAAATCAATGACTCGGACTGAAACCTAGGATCTAATCACAGATGTGCCACATACTAGCTATTTCCGGCACCTAAGCTGAAATTCTTCTGCCTTAGGACACTGTAAATGGTGACGGTTCAGGGTGGGATAACCAGTGGTGCTCTGGTAAATTTTAGTAAATATCTGTCAAACGGCTCCCTGGGGGAAAAAAGTGTATGCTTATATATGTACACAGGTTGTGTTATAAATTTTACTGATATAAAGATGTATGGCATACCATTTACAAATAATAATCAAATATACAGTATTCTTTATAATACATCCCATATAGCCAATTGATTCTCACAGAATGATTTTATTGATTTTTGCTAAACTCATATCTCTAGCCAACCTCTGGTTGCAGTTGGCAGGGACTACAGTTCGGACAACAATATTGATTAATATTTTCCTTTACTTTAACGAGTAAAACAGAAGCGAAACCACAAAGAAGGATGGCAGAACTTCACTGATTCATCAGTGATGTAAGCACCCTCTTTGCTGAATTCGGAATTAATTTTGAATACTGGAAAATATCTTCTCAGTTCTTGTGCTATTCACAATGGTACAACTACAGACATGACTCACTTTTATTTTATTTATTTATTTACTTACTTATTTTTGGCTGCACTGGGACTTCGTTGCTCCCTGCAGGCTTTCTCTAGTTGTGGCGAGCAGGGGCTACTCTTCTTTGCAGTGTGCAGGCTTCTCATTGCAGTGGCTTCTCTTGTTGTGTGGAGCATGGGCTCTAGGTGCGCGGGCTTCAGTAGTTGTGGCACGTGGGCTCAATAGTTGTGGCTTGCGGGCTTAGTTGCTCCGAGGCATGTGGGATCTTCCCAGACCAGGGCTTGAAACCGTGTCCCCTGCATGGGCAGGCAGATTCTCAACCACAGCACCACCAGGGAAGTCCCTCACTTTTAAATTAAATCTGCTTTATCAACATTTCTTCCATCATTTTTTTAAGTTAATTTAACAACAAAGCAGTAAAGCAAACCCTGATCTGTAGCACATGCTAATGTCTGTGGTGCATATGCTCCAACTACAGCCAAAGGCAATGCCAATGTGAGGTCATGAAATGCACAGTGTCATATTTCCATCCTACAAATACAACAGACAAAAATAACACCAAGACTGCAGGTAGTAGTAAAATGTGGTAAAATAATTAGGAAGTGATGCATTTTGAGTATTTATTACATTTGCTTTTAATATGTGTATTCAACTGTAATTTTATTTAATTTTTTTAGAAGACTTTGTTAACAACTGGCTCTCAAAATTCATGACATTTTTAACACTCAGCTCCGCTGTGTAGTGTGAGCCGACTCCAGTGCATCACTGTATGCGGAAGGTCCAGTCATTACTGACTTTATGTTTAAAGACTTAGGGCTTTCTCTGAACACTGACAGTTACTAGATGACCTTGGGAAAGTTGTTTGACCTCGAGATTCATTCCTTTCGTTGTCAAGTGGGGATAGTCATGCCTCCATCATAGTATTACACTGTGACAAGACAGTAAACCCGCTCAGTAACTACAAGCTTGCACCCTAGTTTTCCCCTTCATACTTCCCGGGGCTCTACGCACAGACAGCTGCACTGGCCCCCATTCACTTTTCCCATCTCCATCACTATCATTTCCAAGTTCTGTGCCCAGAGCTAACAGTGACCACATGACCTTCCTGATTAGGAGAATGCATACATGTGACAAGCAATAGTAAGTAAAAAGGCTTTTCATGTATTAGCTCATTTGATTCTCATAACAGTTCTATGATGGAAGTGTTTTTATCCACCTTGTTTTGCAGATGGGGAAAATGCAGCACAGAGGGATCAGGTCACTTACCTGAGGTCACATTAAACCTATCCCACTTGAAGTGCACACAGATCCCATGGCCTCTTGGTACGATGCAGATCCTGGTTCTGTAGGGCTCGGGTGGTGCCTGGGATTCTACATTTCTAGCAAGCTCTTGGGGGATGCTGCTGGTCTAGGAACTGCATTTTGACTGGGGACGAACTGGACTGCTAGGCTGAAAAGGAGGCACTGTCACTTAAGTGATTCCGAAGCTCATGTGCTTATCTCCAATGATATTCAACATTCTGGAAAATTAGAGCTCTGTGCCAAGCAGGAGTCTTCTGATGGGGGCTCCTGGGAGCACATGCTATCAGAAATGTCTGCAGAACAAGACAGGCAGATCAGCTCCAGGAGCCTATGTAAATAAGCCTCACATACCCAGGTCACCTGTCTTCTTCATGATGATAGTGTTTACCATTATTTGAGTCACTCACCAATGTGCTACACACCATACACCCAAGATGACTAATACCCCACAAAAATTCCCTGTCACCTGGCCCCTGCCTACATCTCACCCAGGCTTCTGCTGGGGAAAAAATTTAATGCCTCACCCCGTCTGACCTCATTCACCAAAAAGCCATTGTATGGTCTTCCCAATCCATCCCTGCATTCAGTCCTCTTCATCCATGCTGACCCCTTCACCTTGACTCAACTGCTCAACCAGGCTTCTGCCTTCAGGTTTTCGCCCCAGACATCCCTGGGGCTGGTTGCTCTTCCTGCAGATACCCCAGAGCTGACACCTGCACACCTCCTCGTGGAAGCCCACCTTGACCACCCTATGGAATAGTCACACCCATCCACACGTCTTTCTGTGTATGGTGCTTGTCAGCTTTCTCCCCACCAAGGGTAAAGCTCCTTTTCTGTTTGTTCCAGGAAAGTTAGGAATCTTTATTTTGTTCACTGATATATCCCAACACCAAGAACAATCCCTGGCCCATATCCTGCACTCAGAGGAAAAAAACAAATGTATTGTTGAATTAATTTTGAGAAAGATTTTCAGCCCAAATATTTATTGAGGAAGTATTAGATTCAAGCACTGTTCTAAGTGTTTTGCATGCATTATCTCATTTAATTCTCACAATGTTCTCAAAATATAGCAAAATCTAAACACCTCCCAGTGCTAAGTGATGCCATTAAAGAGACCCCGGGAAGCACAGATAAGAGGATATGTTATAACAATTAGATTCCACCCTGACTTTTCCAGGTTTGCTTATGTTTTGATAAGTGCTTTGGAAACCAGTGTCACCGGACAATATGTTAAGATAGTTCTCCTGGGGCTCAGAGCTCATCAATGTAGGAAAGCAATTGGGTACAATGGACAGCATATGAGTTCCAGGGTAAATCTGGGATCGTGGATCGTGTTCACCCCCCATTTCCATGAATCCTGGCATGATGCACTAGAAAGAAATGGTCTTTCAGTCAGACAGGCCTGATGTTGAATCCCAGCTTGGGCACTTATGGCTATGTGGCCAAGGGCAATGTGTTTGGCCTCTCTGGGTATTTTATTTTCCCACCTGTAAAGTATAATGTATCAACAGGAAGAATTGAGGAAAGTGGTTGACACATTAAGTAGTATTTTAAGTCAATTTGTCCACTATTCCTGATTTCAAACTCATGCTCCCTCATCAGGACCTTGATGTTGGAAAGATCTGGTGTTAAAGCTCAGCTCTGTCACATCCCTCCCAGCTGTGTTGAACCATTCCTGTGGGTGGGGCTCTGTACTAAGAGCTGGAAATACAGGAATGCCATCTTCTCACTGAGAGATGTGGGCAGGTTCCTTGAGTCCTTGAGTGTCAACACTCAGTTGCTGAGAGGATAAAACAAGATGTGTGTGGAATAAGAGACCTTGCACTGTGTTCATCTGTGGACCTCTTGTAGAAAGTTGGAGATGTTTACACTTTCTCTGCATACATACAGAGATTTGAGGGGCCAGGCAGGCCCATTCAGGGACAGGCCAATGGCGCATGACAGCTGCCATTAGGGAGCAAAGTTGGGGCTGTAGAGAGAGAACTGTGGAGAGAATGTCAGGGACCAGACCATGGGAGGCCTGTGTGCCACGTTCAAAACATGGACTATAACCGCAGGCAGTGGAAAGACCAGACTTTAGAATGAGGACCCCAGCTGCAGCTTGGAGGATAGATGGAAGAAAAGGAGAAATGATGTAATGGAAGTAGAGGGATTACTGATAAGGGGCTGCAGATTCTAGAGCACAGAGGCAACGCCAAGCCCAGGAATTGTCACATCATAAGACTGCCTCCTTTCTCACCCCATTTCCCTTCCTTGCCTTGATTTCCCTTCCTTTTTCTCGGCCCTCTGGAGTCAGGAAGTGCTGGACTGGGAGACGGAGGAAAGGACATTGTCTTGAGGAGCTTCATCCTCTACAATCTAAGCACAAGGTCCCTCCCTGGCTCTCCTGCAGACCACCCTTTTACTCTTGGGTTTTTATGGAGTGTGTACTTAACCAGGCACAAATCGAGTTTTTGTTCTGAAGGTTTTTAA